>LOJH01001304.1:7517-37223 GCA_001685095.1 Ellobius talpinus
CTGCCCTATCAAAAGGCCAAGGCAGTTTCTTTATTCAACCAATGAAAGCAAGACGCAAATACAGAAGGGCCTCCTACAGATCCCAGCTGTATAAAATTTTTACTGGTAAAGATGAACATGAGCTTAACTCTCAGAATAAAATATAAATAAAATAAAATATAAAAGGCAGCCATCTCTAAAATTAGTTAATATACATAACAAGATAGCAGTGTTAGCATTTCATCTTAATATGCTGTAAGAGCCTCAGAAATAATGCAAAAAGTTTAAAGTATTAAAAACCCTAGGAATTTAATGAATAAATGTTCAAAAGTCCAAACAAATCTAAAAGTTAAAAGGATAAAGGATTGGGAAGATGACTCAATTTGTAATGTGATTCTCATGCACACATGAGGTTTTAAGTTCAGTCCAAGAATCTGAGATCAGGCCAAGCACAGAGCCATGTAACCTAGTGCTGGGGAGGCAAACACAAAAAGATCCCTGGATTTTTTGCTAGTCAGCAAAGTATAGCCAATCAATGAGCTTCAAGTTCAATGAAAGATTCTGTCACAAAAAAAGTAAGATAAAGAAGCAATTAAAGAAGATATGAATGTTGGCCTCTAGTCTCCATGAGTGTGCACATCTGTGTGCATAGTGACATACATGCACCTACACAAAAAAATTGTACAAACATACACATACACACAGGTAGCATTAAAAACTCCCTGAAGTAATTAGATGAGTTCGGGACAGCAAAACGGTATTGGGAACATTGAAAAACAACCTCACAGTCAGTGTAACTGAGAAAATGGCATTGAAATATAAGGGGAGGTTTGAAACATGTTGATTATAGGAAGAACACTATTTGGTTGAGTCTGAGCATGATGGCTGGGCAAGGGAAGTCACTTCCTGCATCCCTAGAACCCATATAAAATTGGAAGGAGGGACTCAACTCCATAAAGTTATCTCTAATCTCAGCAAATCCTCCATGGCATGTGCACGCACATATACTCAGTGATAATGATAGTAGGCCTTGTTGGTTTGGTTTTTGAAGACAGGGTTTCTCTGTGTAGCCCTGGCTATCCTGGAACTTGCTTTGTAGACCAAGCTGGCCTCAAACTCAGGATCTGCCTGCCTCTTCCTCCCAAAAGCTATGATTAAACGCCCAGCAGTGATCCATTTATTTAAATTTAAAAATTCTAACTTTTAAATTAGAGGCATTGAAGGGATCATAGCTGATGGATTTTCAAAATTGATAAAAGTCCTAATTCAAACAAAAGTCCAACAGATGATCAGTAACACTTAACATGTTTTGAATTGAACCTACAAGTACGTTGGTAAACTCTTAATTGTCGAAACAGACATACTTTTTACTTCATACACATGATTGGGCATTATAAACATGCTTGAGCATTTTAATAGAGTCTGAGAAGAAACAGTATGAAAACGTAATCCTAGTGTTTTAAGAACTTGGCCATATGGTAAAGAAAAGAATGCATGTGTATCCTGACCTTAAGAAGATACAGACAGATACGGATGATTAGGTAGTTTCTAATCCAAGCCCCTTTCAGTCATAGATCACACCATCTACGTTCATCTATGATTTTTAAGTATCAAATAATGTAACTTTAATAAAAAGAGCTAAAAGGAAAATAAATCAACTGACGTTTCAGTATGTAGTTATTTAGGGAAATCACTGGACAACAAAACATCACAGTTATAACTGAGTCAAATTAAAAGATAGAAAGTAAAGGAAGATTTAATAGGAATCAACAGATTTTATATAGGCTAGTGAGAAAAATAGATTTTACAAGATGTTTTAAGTATGAGAGAAAGGATAACACCTTAATTGTAACAGTGAGAGCATGTTCAGACAAATTCAGTTGACCAAACAGAAATAGTAAGTAGAAAGCTTTTGTTAGATGCACCAATCTCATGTGTATTGGTTGAGTTAACGTAATCCCATGTGAGCGCCTGGCTCTGGTGGTGTGCGCCTTTGATCCAGCACTTGGGAGGCAGAGGCAGGTACATCTCTGAGTTCAAGGCCAGTCTAGTCTACAGAGAAAAAAAACATAGAAACCCCGTCTCAAAAAAAAAAAGTAATCCATGTGTAATGATAGGTGGTGGTAAGCAGCTAAGGGAAGTATATCTTCATTCTTTTCTTTTTTGTTTGGTTTTTCGAGGCGGTTTCTCTGTTGCTTTGGTGCCTGTCCTGGAACTAGCTCTTGTAGACCACACTGGCCTCGAACTCACAGAGATCCGCCTGCCTCTGCCTCCCAAGTGCTGGGATTAAAGGCGTGCACCACCACCGCCCGGTTGGGAAGTATGTCTTCATTCTGAAACTGTCAAAGCATGCATTCTGTCAGCCTTTAATGCTATAAATATTTTGAAGATCATATCTTCCAGGAAAAATGTAAGAAATCCAAAATGAACTGGACCTTTTAGTTGTGCACATTATCTGTATTTCCGCACAGACTCCTTAGTGTGCAGATGCTGTCTCCTAAACCATCGGAAAACATCTGACTTCTAACTTACTTCCATTTGAATTCAAGAAATGCAAGAGATTTCATTAAGTAAAAAGAAGTATTAAGAGTAGGGAAAATTCATTTGTATATTAGGAACAGTATTCTGGTAGTGAATAGGATTTTAAATGAATTAAAATAAGAACTAAGTGGTATTTTAATAGATGGAAATTTTGGCTGGTGACCATTTAGGAAGGAATGACCCTTAAACGTACAAAACAGAAATGCATTATTGAGGGTGTGGACTTCATTTTATATTTCTTTTTTCTGTACATAAATAAAGTAACAATAAGATAGATGAAGTCGGCCAGGCATTGGTGGAGCACACCTTTAATCTGAGCACTTGGGAGGCAGAGGCAGGCAAATCTGAGGCCAGCCTGGTCTACAGAGCAGGACAGTCAGGGCTACACAAAGAAGCCCTGTCTCAAAAAACAAACAACAACACAAAAAGGTAGAAGCTGTAAAAGCTCTTGAGAGTCTGAAAATACTCGTTTCATGTGGTATTGATAGGCACATCAGGGATCCTGAAAACAGATTTGTTGAGATCTAGTTATCTTTATTAAATAATTATGATGAGAGCGTGATTTACAATTTAGACGGGGAAGGGACATGATAATTTGCTAACGTAAGTTAGGGAAGAATTCATGCGGTTGCCAATCTCAGCAATATCAAGGGAAACAGAATTAGTCATTTTGTGAAAGTGATTTTCAATTTATACAAATAAGAACTTTATTTGGGCAGAAAGCTGATATTTGAATTGGTATTTGAGGTGTGTGAAAATGGGTAGGATAGGAATAAAGTGCTGCACAAAAGCTTCATGGCTCCATGTTTGCTAGCTTATGTTCTAGCACCTTAGTGGAATCTGCCCTGGCGTCCCTAGCACATCCCCCATTGTTCTTAAAGCACTGTAGTGCATACTAACTTTGTTCTTCCTGGGTCTCAACGTCATCCATTCTCTAGATTATTTTTTGCCATATAGCCTTTCACAGGGGAGTCACCATTTCATATTATTCATTGCCCCAGCCAAATTTGGGATTCTTAGATGGTCAGTATTCTTATGCAAGGGATTCTGTTTAGTCTTTCTTTGGATATCCCATTCTATGAGGCAGGACATTCTAAATCTTAAATAAAGAAGTTGAATGTTGAAATATTCAAACAATTAAAGAATCTAAGCTGTATTTTAATTTAGTATTATAATGCCACTTTGCAGCGTTTACATTAGGATGTTTCATTTTAGCAAGACAATTTTATTTATATACCTGTAAACCTTATGAATGTTTTTCTTTTAGCTGAGAAAACATTCCAGTTGTGAGCATCGATGATGAGCCTTGTATAAGAAAATATTTTATGACTTTACTATGTTCTTTTACACTTTTTTAAATTGTGTTTTTCTGAAATTTACAACTGTAGTAAAAAGAAATATATTAATCTTAGCTAGTGATGTTTCGTTAAATTGAAAAATAAAATAAAAGTCTGTCTTGCTTTTCAGGTACATCATTGTGGTGGAACATGATCTAAGTGTATTGGACTATCTCTCTGACTTCATCTGCTGTTTATATGGTGTACCAAGTGCTTATGGTGTGGTCACTATGCCTTTTAGTGTAAGAGAAGGTAACTTTAAAACCTGTTTCCCATAATGTTGTAGCCTCTTCTTCTCTAATGCCTAGAAATGTGAAATAGTTGATATTCAGCCCTTTGCACTGCTCTAATATGTATGTGAAACTGAATCATTGAGAGGAGTGAAGTGCATTGTAAAGGCTGTACACGGCTACAGAAAAGAATTCCTCTTTGAGAATTTTCTCCTGGGAGAATAAAAATTTATTTTCACTATTTTTTATTATCATGAATCTTTACATTTTGACGTATGCAGTATTTGTCACCTTCAAATTTATTTTTAAAGACTGGAACTCACTGTATACCCTAGACTGGCCTCAAACCCAGCAATCTTCCTGTCCTCCTGAGCTTAGTATTACAGGAGTGTGCCATACTCTGCTCAGAGGCAGTGCCTAATGTTTCTCTTCAACTACTGAGTACTACCATGTAATGTAGAATCAGGATGACATATGGATATGCTCAGTAGTCATTCTGGAAAGTCCTTCTTGTAAACACTGGATCTACACAGTGATCTGGTGAGAGACTACTTTATCCTTGCCTTTCTTTCAAGTGCTACAGCTCAGCGTCTGGGTGTGGCTGTGACAATCATTAGGACATATTTTCCAGTTGACAGGATAGCAACGACTTGTTTGTTTATTTGTGTGTTTTTGGAGACAGGGTTTCTTTGTAACAGCCCTAGCTGTGCTGGAACTCACTCTGTAGATCAGGCTTGCCTCGGCCTGCCTCTGAAGCGCTGGGATTGAAGCTGTGCTCACCATGCCCAACCAAAGTCTTTTCCTTACTTGGTAAATGAAGCTCTTAGACTAAGTTTTCTTCATCAAAGTTTTTGGGTTTAATTTTCTATCTTTATGTTGTTATTCCTTAAAAATAACAACACTCCTTTTAGAAAAGGTGCTTCTCTCATTCCTAAGGCTTCCAGTCCACTATGTACTCAAGGCTGAGCATAAGAGTCCCTTAAATGGTCCAGATGAATGACAGCATCCTTCCTCAAGACCTCCCAAAGCCTCAGCTACTTTTTCTTCACTTATACATAGAAATGCTGAAAACACATCTTTCCTTATATTTATTCAAATAATCTTTTTATTTTCAATTTGCCTGCCATTGTGAATGTTTTATTTTTAATAGAGAAGGGTTTTATATACAATGTTAGTTTACTTTCTTCTACTATAAAACACACTAGAGTATGGTTTTTATCTTAGTACAATGAAACCAAAAATATATATATTTAATGAAACTAGCTCATTTAGTTTCTTATACTGTAAAGTTAATCAATAAAATATATTAATTTGCTTAAATTACTTATTTTTAAATTTTATTCTCAAAAGTATTTTGTCAGTTTCATACCTGAAATTATTCCTTCCTTATGTACTTGCCATTTTTTTAGCAGGAAAATTACTTTTTTTTAAATTTACATTTGCTTGTTTACCTTTATGAGTATGTATGTACATGTGTGGGGGCACTTGCATACAGCAATGTGTGTAGAACGCAGAGGGAGACTCCAGGGAGTGGGTTCTCCTTCCATACTGTAGAGCTTAGATTTGAACAACTTTAATATAAGGATACTATAAAAATGACATCATGTTTAATATATTTATGAATATGGTCACAGATTGTTTAGACTTAAAGCTTACACTGGGAGGAAGAGAGTCATTTTGGTTTTGGTGGTGAAAATTGCATTTTTCTGGGGCATGGACTCACAATATTGCCCAGGCTACATTGCTTCTTCTACATTGCTAAGGCTACATTAGCAGTCTTCTAACTGTTGGTTTATAGGCACCAGTCACAATGCCCAGCATGCTTATATTGTTGAAACACACAGTGTTGACTTTGATTATGTGCAGAATTGATATTGACAGAGATATATGAAGAGAAAACGGATATATGGAGTATAGATGTATCACCCATCTCCTCCCCAAAACAGTCTTAATCATTACTTTAGCTTCTTTCATTTATAGTATTTATCTTTTCTTCACTAATCTGTTGGCAATTTCCTTCCCAACAGGCATAAACATTTTTTTGGATGGCTATGTTCCAACAGAGAACTTGAGGTTCAGGGATGCATCACTTGTTTTTAAGGTAGCTGAGACAGCAAACGAAGAAGAAGTTAAAAAGATGTGTATGTATAAATACCCTGGGATGAAGAAAAAGATGGGCGAGTTCGAGCTAGCAATTATAGCTGGAGAGTTTACAGATTCTGAAATCATGGTGATGCTGGGGGAAAATGGTAAGTAAGCCTTTACTTCGTGGTGGGTGAGAGTTGGTTCTATAAATGGCCTTTGTTCATCAAGAACAGACTCAGGGCTGGCATTTGAGTTTGAATCTATAAATTTATTGTTTTAACTTTACTTTTTTGTGGTATTTACTAATTTAGTCTCACTGTTCAAACAGATTAATATTTCTTCATTATTTCCACAGTAAAGTAATCTGTTGTTTCTGTTCTGATGATTTTTTTGTGAATAAACTAGTGAGGCAATCACTCATTATGCAAAAGAACTGGAAGGAATAGACAGTTGATAATTCAGACACATACCAGCTTTAAAACATTCCTTTGGGTGCCCGTATTTGTAATTTTCTTATTTAAAATTCAGAGAGCTGTCTACTTTCTTGAATAGTTTTATTACCAATATTTTCAATATTAAATTGTCACTCTAACTGTAAGATGAATCTAACTATTAAATATCTAGTGTTGGTTTTATCATTTAAAGGTAATAGTTTTATGTAAAGGTAATAGTTTGTAATAGCTTATAAAACTGTAGAAGAAAGATTTTACACAAGGAGATTTGCAGTGTATTGGGCTTCACTCAGAACACTTAAGTTGTATGGGCTAAGCATGTATTAAGATACACTGGTCTTATTACTCCCAATAAATTTAGGCTAATACTTGACTGGTGGGAGAGGATTCTTTTTCTACTCCTCCTCCCTTTCTTCCTCCTCCTCCTCCTCCTCTTGTTTTCTGTGTAGTGAACTCAGAGATTCCCCTGCCTCTGTCTCCCAAGTGCAGGGATTAAACGCATGAACCACCACAGCCCAACTAGGGATTGTTTTTTCTTAATAACTTTTGCATAATATCTTCAAAACAGATTTCTCAGATTGTAACAAGTAGAAAAGTATGCTTTACTTCAGAATGTGAAGGTTAATTTTGTTTTTGTTGTTGTCTTACCAGGTACAGGTAAAACCACATTTATCAGAATGCTTGCTGGAAGGCTTAAACCCGACGAAGGAGGTACTGTTACAGATATTACTTTTTACTCTATCCCACAACGTAAACTTTAAATGTCTGGGCAGGTTTTGTGTGATATGTACTTGTATTATTTTGCAGGAGAAGTACCAGTTCTGAACGTCAGTTATAAGCCACAGAAAATCAGTCCCAAATCAACTGTGAGTTGTTATTTGGTTATTAAAATGTATGTATGTACGTATACCTTTAGTCTTTTGCTTTAGTAAGGGGTTAGGACATTAGCTTTGTAATAGAGTATATGTTTAACATGAATTAAGGCACTGAATTCAATACCCACCACACACCAAAAAAAACCATATTAATATTCTTAGCCTTATTAGCATCTATACAGCCACAGCCTGGCCTAGAATGTACTATATAACACAGATACCTGAAATTATCAATCCACTGCCCCTACTGCCCAAGTGTTGGAGTATTGGATGTAGATACCACATCTGGCTCTGGAAGTAGCTTTAAAATCTGTCATCTATTTTTCTAAACCTAATGTGAGCCTTTGCCAAAGCAAATGTTCTTCCAAAGAAGAAATACAAATGACCCATAACCACATGGAAAGATGCTTGGCTTTCTTAGTTGTTGCAAAAATGCAGATCAAACATGGTGAATACCAATTTTTTTTATTTTCGTGAATACTAATTTACAACAGTAGAATAACTAAAAAAAAATATCCAAAAGACAGGCACAAGTCCTGGTGACAGTGTGAAGAGACTGGACACTGTGTGTTGCTGATGGTAATGTTAAACTACAATCACCAAGAAAACCAATCACATCATTTCTGTATCATAGACTTATTAACACCAGCAATACTCCTCATTAATGTAGACCTGAGCAATGAACATACCTCGGTATCCAAAACCTACACATAGGTGTTCGTAGCAGCTGTATTTATCAGGGCTAAACAGAAGAAAAAACCCAAATGCCTGTCACCTGCTGATTGATATATAACATAAAGTATTCTTAGAATCTAAGTTTATTCGACCTTGGGAAATGAAATGCTGGTAAATCGTTTCAAATATAAAATGTGAAAATGTTTTGCTAGAGCACTAGTGTTCATTTAGTTTCTGAAAGAGTTGTACTGTCAGTGTCACAGCACCAACCCTGTTCCACATTTCAGACAGTTTGCCTTCATTACTACTTTAGATAGTCTGTCTCACATTCTCAGACTCGGATCTGTTCTCAGTAACAAGTAAAAGCCATTTTAGGATTCATCTAAGAAGAAGATGGTGCGTTGTGTGTTATAGCCTACAGATTATCCAAGGTTTCAACCCACTTTAACATTTAGAATTATTCCTGCCCTTAATTATTTCTCCACTGAAACATTCATTTACTTTCTACTTTTAAATTCTAAGACTATTGCCTTTTTTCTTATGTACATGAGTGCTGTTAAATAGAAAACCTCAAAACGTGAGCAAGATGGTGAATAGGGATAAAAACTAGAATTGGCTAGGTATAGTGGTGCATACCAGCCATATCCCAGCACTTGGAGGCTGAAGCAGGTGGCTGTCTGAGTTGGAGGCAGCCTGGTTGACTACATAGTGAAACCCTGTCTCAGAAGAAGAAAAAAATTAGAATTGGTGTATATAGGTGGCAAATTGAAATCATTTTGGTCTGAAGTTTAGTACTAAAATAAACAGAAAAGATCTTTCCTGGTAATTTATCATTTAAATACTTTTTCCCATTAAAATCAGGGAAGTGTTCGCCAATTACTGCATGAAAAGATCAGAGATGCTTACACTCATCCACAGTTTGTGACTGATGTAATGAAGCCTCTACAGATTGAAAACATCATTGATCAAGAGGTACTATAACATCCTTACAGTTCTCTGTGCATCCTTATTTTGGACTTTAACTGTCTTCACACATTTTGCTGACCTTCTCCAATTAGGTGCAGACATTGTCTGGTGGTGAACTTCAGCGAGTAGCTTTAGCTCTCTGTTTGGGGAAACCTGCTGATGTCTATTTAATTGATGAACCATCTGCATATTTGGATTCTGAGCAAAGATTAATGGCAGCCCGAGTCGTCAAACGGTAAATGTCTTCTAGAATATTTTTGATTATGTTTACTGGCATACAGATGTGTTTAATAAAACACTTGAATCTCATTTTGTGACTTAAAAGCTATGAAAGGTTTGCAAATTGTTGTGTTCCAGTTTCATACTCCATGCAAAGAAGACAGCTTTTGTTGTGGAACATGACTTCATCATGGCCACCTATCTAGCAGATCGGGTCATCGTGTTTGATGGTGTTCCATCTAAGAATACAGTTGCAAACAGGTAAAGATGCTTTTTTAAGTGTTCAGAAATAAAATTTTAAGTTCTAACAATTGGAAACTTATCACATTCTAAATTTCTGGTAAACTCATAAACACTTAAGTCATTGCTTTTTTTCAAGGAGATAGCAAGTAAATCAGTTTCTTATTGACTCCCTAGGTTATTCTTATATGATACTGCACGAGACCTGTAGTTTTTGGACTAGTATAGAATACTGGATAATCTTCCAGCGCCCTAGACAAATACCTTTTCTTTCAGCTGAACTTTGTCCAATTGATTATTTATACTTCACAGAAAAATACTGTTTTTATAGATAATTCTTACAAACTTAATTTTTGTGCAGAATAAAATTCAAAGAAGTAATGACTTTCCCAACTACAATATAGTTGGCAAATACAGGATACTGACCCACCTCAATTTCAATGTGTTCTCTTGGTGTTCTAACAGCACTGATCATACTGTAGGGAAAACCAAAATTCAGGTCTGTCAGTGAGACATTATTTTACCATTACTGCTAAACCTACATTAAGTTGTACCTTATGAAATCACCAGCCAGACATGGTAGCACACTCCTGTAATGCCAGCATGGGAGGCAGAAGCAGATGAGTTTCTGTGAGATCAAGGCCAGCCTAGCCTAAGTAGTTTGTTCCAAGACAGCCAGATCTACATAGTAAGTCTGTGTCTCAAAAAAATAAAAGAGAAAGGTACCATGCATCCCAAAAGATCTTTGTTTTCATATTGAGTTCTGTCATCAGTTATTGACAATATGTTTCTTACTGGAAATTTCTTAGATATGTAAAATTTATTTCTTCAGTAATAATCGTTGTTTTGGGTTTGCAGAATGCTTCAAAGTGTTCCATATTTTTTGTTGTTATTTAGCAAATTTAAAAATTAACTTGTGGGGATGCAAGTGGTTAACAGCACTGGCTGCGCTTCCAGAGGACCCATGTTCATTTCCGAGCACCTAAGTGATAGCTCACAACTGTCGGGGACTCTAAATAAACCTTTAAAGAAAAATTAAATTAGCTGGATATAAAAGACGAAAGCAAAAATAGTTTTTAATTGATACTTTTGGAGCCATGACAATAACTCAGTACAGAGTACATGGTACAGAGCCATGCAAAAAAAATCAACGAATATTCTGTCTTAAAGTTTGCTCAAAATCAGAAATACGTACTATGCTTTACACAGAACTAGGACCAACTAAGTGATGTATAGTAATGTTAGCCTTGGTGCATAACTGAGAGGAAAGGTAATGATGATCTTGGGACTTAGCTAAATTTAATGAAAACTGTTCATTTTTCCCTAGTCCTCAAACTCTTTTGGCTGGCATGAACAAATTTTTGTCTCAGCTGGAAATTACATTCAGAAGAGATCCCAACAACTATAGACCACGAATAAATAAGCTCAATTCAATCAAGGTATGTAGATAACTCCTACCATTGTAAACTTAAGCCTCTTTTTTTGGGGGGGTTCGAGACAGGGTTTCTCTGTAGCTTTTGGAGCCCATCCTGGAACTAGCTCTTGTAGACCAGGTTGGCCTCGAACTCACAGAGACAGAGATCCTCTGCCTCTGCCTCCTGAGTGCCTGGATTAAAGGCATGAGCCACCACCACTCGGCTTAAGTCTTTTTTCTTAAAAATGTATTCTGTATCTATTGATTCTCAGTTTGGGTTATTTTTTTTTTGTTTGTTTACATTTTCTTACTCTTGTTGGAGGCAACAACTGTAATGTATCTGCTATTCTAATTAAAACAAGCAGTGGCATACATCATATATCCCAGCACTTGGGAGGTAGAGTCAGGCAGACAGACATCTGAGTTTGAGGCCATTCTGGTCTACATAGTAAGTTCCAGGACAGCAAGGGCTGTGAGACTTTGTCTATAAAGGAATAAAAGAAAACTTTTTCGAGAAACCTTATTTTTTGCCACTGAAAGTAGATTAATGGAGTTTTAAAGAATACTTTTAAGCAGTTTATGGGTTTTTAAAGACATAGTTAAAATGAATAAACATTCTCCCTTGCTAATTAAGCCACTTCTGTATACTGAGTCATTTAAGGTGTTCATAGAGCGTATTCCTAATAGCTGGTCAAGTAGATAAATGGATTAATGACCACCATCCTATAAACAGTTCTGAGGAAATCTATTTTAAATATATTTGATATAATAAGTGATTTGCAAGCTGACAGTATTCTGTCTTTTGTACCAGGAGCTTAAAGGTGGAATTTAAGCTTCTCCAAGAATATTTGAGTATAGGACAGATTTCATACATGTGAACATCTTAGTAGAGGCCTTCCTTGAGCTGCTGTGCGATGCTCTGAAAAGCACTTCTGAGTAACACTGCATAGATTGCTGTAGCTTCCGGGAGAAAAACTGTTCTGACTTTAGTTACTTATTTTTTAGGATGTAGAACAAAAGAAGAGTGGAAACTACTTTTTCTTGGATGATTAAATTGAATCTGAGATTATCAATAAGCCATTTACTTACTGGGATTTTATCATATAAAACTTTAATCAGGTTTTATGGCCCCACATACTCTGGAGTTTGAAGTATGATTTTCTTAATGTGACATCAAAAGCCAGTTGTATTGTAAATTATTTAAGAGCTTTTCTGTCCTTAAGATAAATCTCTGGGCATACTTCACTAAAATGGAGACATTTCAAATATGCAAATCACCTCTGGATCTCCATGATCTGTGGAGAGATTTTCAGCTCTTATTATATTCATGTACCAGATGCTTACTTACTGGTGTTGTCCATATTTTAAAATCTTGGATAAAATCTGTATTACCTGTTTGCTAAGTGTACCAGCATAATGAAATTGTCCTATTTAAGAGCCAGTCAAAGACTACACTGCTAAGGTCTGATAAATAAACACCTGGATTATATTTGCTACTTGTTTTCAGTCTTTGACTATATTATCAGTGTGTAGCTGCTTTCAAGGAACATTGTCTGCTACAAACACCATTGTAAGAAGGTGGATGTTGGTGACCAACTTATGCATTGTTTTTAAATTTTGGGGGGGTATTTTTTGAACATGTCAAAAATTATTTCAGTACCCTAATTTAACTTTTTTTTGGTTTTTACATTCTCTAAGATTTGCTTTGTAAACATAAATTTATATAATCAAGATGGGAGGAGGTATTTTTGAGTATTTGCTTCCTATAAAACTACTTGGGCTGGGGAGATGGATCAGTCAGTAAAGTGCCAACTGCACACTCATGAGGACCAGATATTAGACAGTAGGATTCTGATACTGGTCCTGGGAAGGGAAGTCAGACAGATCCTAGAGCAGGGCTGGCCAGCCTAACAGAATCTGTGAGTGCTGTGTTCTGGGAAAGATCCTGTCTCAACAAGTTAGGTGGACAGCAATTGACTGGCTCCAGCAGAGATTTGTATGTATGTATACACATACATACACACACACACACACACACACCCACCCCACCCCTACAGATATAAAGTCTTTACAATTGGTGACTTAAGTATCTGGATGTTAGGGTTTTGTTTTTAGTTATGTTTTGAGACAGTGTCCTGTAGCCTAGGACAACCTTAACTTCTGAGCCCATTGCCCAGGTTTGGATTATGCAGTGCTGAGAATCAAACCAGGGCTAGGGAAGCACTCTCTACCAACTGAGCCACCTCCCCAACCTTCTGTTTTTATAGACTACAGATTTTTCTGTTGAGCAACCAAGGGCAACCTTAAGCCACTTCTCCAATGAATGCCAGAAATAGCAATACAAAGTTTCCACTGCTGAACATATTCATTTGTAGGTGTGCATACAAAGGACATTATCCAAACCTTACCAATATGCTGAACTAGAATTATGAGGAAGGTAGATTACAGTGAATAATGGGGCCAGCAGAACAGGAAAAATAGATTTGGCAAAACTTATTATTAATTATTAGAATTTTAATAATCTTGATTAACTTGATTAATGAAAGTTTGTTTTTGACTGGACCCCCATTAGGCATTCTAAAATGAATTTATATGAATAATCCATAAATACCTATCTGTTGTAAAACAATGCAAATATACAGAAATAATATGGAATAAAAATTTTCTCCCTTCATTACTCTGAGATTACTTGTGTTCATTCTTTCACATTCATTATGCATTTAATGTTGGCATAGGATTATAGTGAAGTATTTTCTGTTTAAGGATAGGTTAATTTTTTAATACTGCAGACACATGGAATGCATAGAAACAAAGCATTTACTGATTTAAAATTGTCCTAAAGAAAACATAGTTGCTAATGACAATGTATATTAATAATATACTATTTTTCATGCAAGTGAAATTTGAAAATACAAATTCAGATATTAAACTTTTACACAGCAGTAGGAAGGCCTATATATAGAGTCCTGGTGGTGGTGGTGCACACCTTTAATTTGAGCACTTGAAAAAAGGCAGTGGTCAACCTGATCTACAGAGTGAGTTCCAGGGCAGCAAAGGATACACAGAGAAAACCTGTCTTGAAAAAGAAAGGACAAAAGGACTAATACACACACCAACTCAGAGATACGACAGCAGGCACTGGGTTCAAACCAAAGTCCCATCCCTGAAAAGGGAGGTGGACACCAAGTCCCACCCCCTAACCAAGAAGCTATTTGCAATTGAAAGCTGCTGAGAAAGGGAAAAATCAGTTTTCTCCCATGATGCCACTGGGCATCTTCACCACACCCTAGGGCAGACCCCATGCCCAGCAGTCAGCCAAAACAAAAGGCACTCCTTTAGAGTAGGTGCATTTTTATTAGGTATTTTGGGGTTTCCAAGACAGGGTTTCTCTCTGTAGACTGGAGGCTGTCCTGGCAGA
Source organism: Ellobius talpinus (assembly GCA_001685095.1). Classification (NCBI taxonomy): domain Eukaryota; kingdom Metazoa; phylum Chordata; class Mammalia; order Rodentia; family Cricetidae; genus Ellobius; species Ellobius talpinus. The sequence goes on from LOJH01001304.1 coordinate 21,949, forward strand.
AACTATGTCAACCAGGCTGGCCTCGAACTGAAGAGATCTGTCTGCCTCTGCCTTCCAAGTGTTGGGACTCAAGTTGGGCACTAACACCGCCCACCTGGGCAGGTTCATTTTGTGTTATTGGAGTTCTTTATTTTTGCTTTTTGTTCATTTCTGAGGGAAAGACAAGAATTTGGGTGAGCAGGGAGGTGGGATCTGGCTAAAACTGGGAGAGTAGAAAAAATATGACCAAAATATACTGTACTAAAAAAAATTTTAAATAGAAAGTGCACACAAGACACCCCAGAGTGCACTGAGAAGGCCAAGACCATGTTTCAGTAAAGTGGATCCTGCCTCACAGGGCTCTTCCCAGTGCCCAAGTCGGGCTGCTATAAATGCCTCTAACTGCAGCTCCAGGGAATCCATACCACTGGTGTCAACAAAGGGCACCTGCACTCATGCACAAGTTCATACACATAATCTTAAAAAAAAAAAGACTCCTATAGCTCCCTGACTGACCCTAGATCAGTTTCCATCAAGTATCTGCACTGAATGAGCAGTTTTGAACGCTGCTTCTGAGCAAACCACTTTCCTGAGGAAGTTCATAATTTCAGCAAGAACTAACATGGCAGTATTTTTAGTAAATACTTAATGGAGAGAAAATCATCTCTTTCAGGACCAGTAACAGAATTCAGGTTGAACGCCAGCCCAAAATATACTTGGCTTGTATCTCAATTCCAAAGACTGCAAAAAAGTAAATAGGTTTCAAAGTATTTCAGTATACCTGAAAACCTTATTTCTGTTTCCAGTTTGTACAGTCTTTCAAAAAAGACTGAACTGGTGGGGAGGGGAGGTTAGGAGGGACGGACAAAAAAACTATAGAGGTCCATTAGCCTATGAATGTCGAGGTGTTTTGCACCCTGCTTCAGTGTGCTAAAAGAGATGGTGGAACTCCAGCTTTAATACCATTTACACTGGAAGTACATACAACTCCACCACTTACTAGCTCCATGACATGGCCAAAGCTCTGCAATGCATAAAGAAAAACAGCACCTATCCAATAGGTGTAAATCCCATTTCAGTTGTCCCTACTGTATGTTCCAGCATGAAAAATACATGGAAATGTCATTTTCAAGAGTTTACTAAGATTTATCCTCAGAATTACATGTGATATATTGGGTTACCCAAAGACCAAAGAATCCCAAGCAGAATCGACAGACAGAATTTAATATATGCACACAGTTGTATATATAATGCAGCATCACACCATGTAGGGCATTGACTTGGTTTATACATTCAGATCGTTTGAAACACTTCTTAAGGCTACGAAACAGAACATAGAAAAATAAACAATATATTCAACACTTACAAAAGTGGTATGATAAAGAATATAAAGTACTATTCCTTTCAACACTTCAAAAGATATGTATAGATATGTATATATGTTTTTACAAGTAACATCACAAATGATCACATCTTCACATGCTTATAAGTATTATTGTACTCAGTGTAAGGCTAGGATCATTTTTCCATACGTAAATTTTTTTCTAACTTTGTAACAATGCAATTTTTAAACCATTCAAGTAAATTCATCCCCAAAGCTGCTGCTTCTCAGCATTAAGACATGCACCCACCCTCTTACAGGATTTTTCTAAAACTTGTAATTTTAGGGAAAGTGGAAACTTTTTTTTGGGAAACTTTAAAAGAAAAAAAAATCCCAATTAGTGGGAAAGCCAATGGCTAAGTAGGAAAATCTTAGCTCTTTCAAACTGACATACTCAAGTGAGCCATTATGAATATTTAAAAAAAAGACATAAAATAGGAAGCAAAATACAGTAAACAGAAATATAGCTTTCTCTTCAGCTACACTAAAATGGATCTTGCAAGTACCCTAAGTGAAAGAAAAACTTCACCTCATCTAAAATTGAAGGTAAAATGAGGCAAAATAAATATTGCTAGTTTCCAGGATGGCTGAGTATTTTCTAAACCAGAAATGTTTAGAAATGAACTGTATTGCACGCAAGTTTGCAGTTCACAGGCATTTTTAAAGAAAATGATACGCTCAAAGAATGGTTTGCAGCACATAAACTGTCTCCGCACTGTGCATTGTGGAAAACCTACTCCTGTCAGGTTGTAGCAACTACGAACTTAGTCCTGCTATGAAACAAACTTAGAGGAAACAGCATGAAGGCTGCCAAGGCCTACACAGGGCAAGAAAGGAGGCTGTGCCTTGAGAGGAAGTAACCTGAAGAGACAGTACTGGAAGGAAGAGGCGGGGTCTACTACAACTAAAGCACCTCAACAAAACAGATGAGCTTTGGTCAGTGGAAGCTTTTCTTCAAAATGTATCCCATCATAAGGGTACATCATTTCCCAATTACAATACAAAGAACTTTAAGTTGTCATTTTCCCCCTTTCCTTGTGTAGAATACAGTATGTCAAAATACAGTACAGGACAGGACAGTTCATGGGACGAAAAAAGGCTTGCTTGGCACGCCTAGTCTGACCTTAGGATAAGGCAAAATCCCCTGGATGAATACACCTACCTAAACACACACCTAAAGAAAGAAAACTGACCTTCATACAAGATTGATCATTTTAAAACTACTGGAGTCAGTCAGAGTTGCGGTCCAGAGGTCACAAAGAAAGTACCACAGGCCAGAGTTCTTTCACTGGTGATCTGTCACGTCCCAGAGGTCAGGCAAGGAAACAAGCTCATCACTTTCCCTCAGGAGCTACTAACCACTGTTCTTCACTAAGGTGAGACAGAGCCACTGTAAGAAACCAAGTGCTATTCCTTCCTGTCCAACATTTGCCCAACCAGAAAAACAAGATATTGGAAACAGCTACTTCTTCTGGACTCCTGAGACCAAACATACCAAACTTCTAAATCTACTTTATTATATCAAAAAGTGATTTTCATCTTGAAACTACACAATTCTACATAAAAAGCACAGCCTAAAAAGAAGCTCCTCTACAGTCCTTACTCCATAATCCAGCCACTGATACTGAAGCACCGCAACACAGAACCTTTACAACCATTCTAGCTTAGAAGCAGACAACAAATTCCTTTAAACAGGTTCTCAATTTTTTCAGCACATCCCAGGCTATAAATTTACCTAGCACCATCATAAAATGTTATCTTTCAAAGTGCTCTCTAAAGTCCTATGTTACAAAATTTCTAAATGCTAATCACTACTCAAATCAGCAGTTACACAGACATGATGGTATTTGGAACAACACAGAGGTAAACACCATCATTACAGTACTTCACTGAGCTTCACTGAGCCTAGCTGACAGCCAAACATTCCCACAAGTATCAGAGGACCCAGAAAACTGCTTCCATTTGTCATATTCAAGTTAACTATTCGCTTTTTAAGTAATCTGCCCCCCAAAACAAAAGCCACATCTATTTCTGGTTAGGTATATTACACAGAACATGCAAAGAAAATCACTACCATACTACTAATTGCATAGCATTCAAGCTGCCTGATCACAAGGTAATTGCAACATTTAAAAAAAGGTAGATTTTTCACATTGATATATACGAATAAGAAATACAAAGCACAGTTAGTTTCACAAAGTAACACAGATGAGTGAACACTGTGTTAACTTGTCTGAGTCCAATCTCTTAAATGAGAACAGAACGCAACATGCAAAGGAGCCTCTAGTGAATACTGCAGACCAAAAAAAGCAGATCAGACACAGCACTGTTGGGGAAGAGCTATGAAAAGCAAAGCTAAGCCACCTCTAGCAGCATCCTCTAGAAAAACTAGAAGTCACAATCACATTCTTTTTATACAGTAATTCCAGCTATGACAAGTTGAACATGCAACTGTAAAGTGATAAACATAACCAATAAGCAGGGAGGAAAACACTCTATAGAGAAGCCTATCAAGTTAAAAATTTCAACATTTCTCACAAAATATTTAGAATCTGTCAGTGCATTAGTGTTAAAGTGGCATTAAAAAAACCTCTGCAGTTTTAACAGATGCAGATTATTCTCAAAATGCATAGCATCTACATTCCTTTTGGGTAGGCACCATGATATTTACAGCAGTGCTAAGAGTTCTGGATGGAAACAGCCGTCTCACCGGACTTCCTACTATTTCTTAAACATCTATTGTATGCAATCTCAAGTTCAACAAATACTCAGCAAAATTCAAAAATATACCCTATGGATATTAAAAGAACTATATACAACAACTCTGAGACACAGGTTAATAGGCTGCCTCGTGTGTAATAGCAGAGAGAAGACGTTATTCAAGTTTGACAGATACTGAGATGAAAGGCCTTTGGGTTGGAAGCATATTAAAAGACAACAGTGTTTGAGGCTGAGAACTGTTTGAGCCCAGTTTATGACTAAGGCATTGCATAATAAAATATACATTTCTATTTGGTGCAATGTTATGTTTTGGAATCTATAGTGTGTTGAATGCTTTACTTTGTCACTTCAGTAAACGCTAAAAGCACACATTTCCAATGTTTTAAAATCAAACTTACACCAGAGGAAAAAAACAAACACTATGTCTATGAGCTGTTTATATTGTTATATTGAGCTGTTTATAAAAAATACTTGAAGTCATGTTTACTTTTGATGGGGGCAGTAACCCAATAAGCAGATTCCGAGTAAGAAAAAACACAATGCCAAAAATTCATCTGCCCCTTGAACTCATGTCCAAAGTTTCATCCTATTCTGGAATAGGAATTAAGGGTAAATGGGAAAGGGAGAAGATAGTTCCAATTTGGGTTTTTATTTTAATGTTTTTAAAGCCTTCAGAAATACTCCACCTACAAAAAGGCTTCAGCTCTACAATATGAGCAACAGCTAGCCATTAAGTGTGCTGTCCCCTGTGGCCATCTCCCATCCCTGATTTCCTCCTATCTCCCCTATATGGGCGTCCTCTAACATTTCGATGATACTGAAAACCTTCATCCCGGCTTCTGTTAGGCTGCCCTTTCCAGGACTCCTCGCCTCTCACATGTTGATATCCACCTCTACCAGAAGAACCCCAATCACTTTTGTATTTCCTGCTTCCATAAGTTTGATTATAGAACTGCTTGGGTCTGCCACTTCTCAATATATTAGACACTTCATTCTCATCTTCTGAACTCTCTTCTTTTGGTCTTTGCAATCTATCCACAGAGTTGGCCCCAGGGCCAACTACATCAGCAGCAGTCTTGGGATCTTTCACTTTCTCTGGTTTTTCTTTTACACTTTGAATGGTCCTCTTAGTCTCAAGTTCAGCAGACATGGTTTCTCTCTCTCTGTTTAGAATCTGAGTGGGAGGATGAGCCTTTCCCTCTGCTCCAGGAGAACCTGAAGCCAAAGCAATGTCTGCCTTTCGTGTCTGGGATGACTGTTCCACTCGGCCTTCATGTTTGCTGCTCACACTTGCTTCAACTCTAGGTTCCGGAAACTCACCCACTGCCGAGACAGAGTCGCATTCTTTAGACAAATCTAGATTCTCCAAGGGCAAATCCAGTTCCCCTTTCTCATCAGAGGGCAAGACAATATTCTGCCTCATGACAGGATTTTCTACGAATCCCTGAAAAGGATACCCATACCAAACATGAGGAAAGAAAGGAGGTGCAATAGGAACGGGACCCAAGAACGGGTTAGGTCCAAAGGACGGTTGTGGGTACATGTTCTTGCCACTTAGTGATTCTTCATATTCAGCATGAAGAAGTTGCCCGGGATTCTCAGACTCAAGTTCAGGTTGGTAAGACAATTGTCCATGACCTTCAGACACCTGAGATGGAGGGATAACCAGAGGTGAAGAGAATGCAGGAGGTCCAATATCTGCCTGTGGCATCTGTCCATTAACACTGGCCTCAGGATGCATAGAGTAGTGGGCATCAGTACAAGGACAGTCACTTTCACTCTGAGCAGGAGGGGCTTCTTGGAACCAAGTATTCTGAGGGTACACAGGAACAGGGACCTTTGGGTACATCCTACAGGCTGCCATGTAGGCCTGGTGCAGAGGATACAGGTAAGAATGTGGGGCCCACATAGGACAACTATATGCCTGAAATACAAAAACAGTAAAATAAACAAATACTAGAGGTTAAAAAGCTGTCTTTCTGAAAGTATTTAGCTCAAGCCAAGTCTCTCATGTTTATAAAGATTATATACTCTAAGCACCAATACAAGATGATCAAAGTGATACACACACAACATGAAAAGAACTGGAATCACGTCACTTCATGACCCTGGATCCCTGGGTTCAGACCTGATGCAGGTTAATAGGAAGCATTATCACAGCCACCAGGAGTTTAGTTAGACCTACTCACATGTTAACTCTAACCTGCCAGGAAAATGCTAGAACAGGACTTGTTCTCCAACAGGACTAATTATTCTAGAAGCCCTCAAATTAATCCAATAGCCAAGAATTAACAAATCAGACCTATTAGCAGAGGATAAAAAAGCTGGATACTGGATCGGAGCACTTGACAGTTTATGTTTATAGAACTGCAGTAATCAAGTCAAGTCAAAGACAGCAAAACACTGACTGACATGGACAGTGAGCTCTGGAGCCTCTTTCTAAGGAAAGCTATCCCCCCCAACCACCACCACCACCACCAAGGCAAGTACTGCTGTGATGGTGAGCCAAGTCCCCACCTTACAGAAAGAACAATGCTTTCTATATATGTTACTTCCTCCAACCCTCCCAATGGTGGCTTCAGAGACACCAACTGGTTTGCAAAGGATGACATACCTAAACTTGCTAAAGTACAACTTCAAACTAAGAGCTTTCATCTAACTCCCCATCAAGGACATTCCCTTGAGCAGTCCAGGAAATACGTTTGTCCCTTCAAGGCCAAACAGTCATGAATTAAAAGAACAAGCAAGTAAAAACTACACAGACAAACGTGAAAAGATAGCATGCAGTAAACCTTAGATTACCAATTAAGAATTAAATACCTTATATTTTACTGTTGATAGTGATAAAAAGAAAATTAAGGATAAAACATAAATACCTTTACACCAAGATTGAAGAAGAATCGGAGAATGTTCTTATCTGAAAATAAATTTTTTTTTACTAAAACTACATAGTCAAAGCTTTTCTTTCCTTCATTATCAATTATTATAGCTGTAGTGACAAACTCTCCTGCCAGACTGCCTGTAGAGTAAAACACAAAAATGGAAATAGCCAAAATCCAGGCTGTTCCTAGGGTAACTCTGGATTTGCTACACTTTTCTCTGCACCAAGATTTAGTCCCTGAATAGCTTAAATTTAGTCTACCTGACTAAAATTCTATCTGGGAGAAAACTCAGATTTTTCATATACTATAGGTGGTTTCACACTGGAAAAATAGTAAGATTTCTATAAAGTAAACCAGCTATCATTAGTGCAAACTTATTACCCAGAGCCCAGGAGAGAAAGGGCAGAAAACTAGCCCCAGGCAGCCTGGGCTGCACAGTGACACACGACCTACAAAAGAAATTAAAGCCCAGAAATGATTTCAAAGCTGTAGAATTTGTTTCTGGAAAGGTAAAAGAAAAGAAAAAAGGTACATGACAGGCTTCATTAAGCACAAAAACTCATTTTCTACTAAGACCAAGCTGACTAGAATAGGTCTGAACAATCACATGGTCCTGATTCAATAGCCAAACCTCTGCTCTTTGCTGAGTGAATCCCTTCTATGGCTTGGTGAGAACCAGAGCTCTGGCGTCTACTTCTGTCTTTCCATTCCTTACTAAATCTGTTTGTGCTCAGGAAAAACACATGATAAAAGTGGAGGCCTCACCTTTAGGCAGGTCCTCGCCGGTCTGACACAGTGAGTAAGGTGGTGCAATGGCTCGGTCTCCCTTCTCACTACAAGGAAACCCAGGATAGAGTGGGTCTTGATAAAGGCTCATCGTCTGAGGCAAAGGCATCAAGGGCTGGTTAACTGCCTGAATTGACACAGGAACTGGAGAAGGTGTTAAATGCGCTTGTGACACAGCAGCATCGGGTCCAGTTGTCTGTGTCACTGACAAAATGGGAATCTGAGCAGGGACACCTAAGAAAGATGAGAACAAAAACTATAAAAAAAATAGTTAAAGCCAGTTTCCTTTGGAATAAAGCTTGCATTAATTTCATACTACACAACTTGTGCACCTTGTAAAGCATGCAGTGAACAACCCAAAGTACGTTAGGACCAATCCAGGAACTAAGTTGAGCCAGTGTCTTCCAACTACAGTTCCCCAAAACTCCATTTAAGGTAAAGGTCTGTATAAAGAGTCCTAAAGGAGATGTAACAGTATGGCCTACACAGCAAACACAAACTGTGACCAACAACAGAGGAACTGGCTCAGATGTCACAAACCCAAGATTATAAAAGCATATCACACAGTGCGGTTGGTCCTCCGAAATCACGTCAGGAGCCCTAACAGGACCCACATTCACACTTCTGCTGTAGTCAAGCTCTCACTCAACAACTTGAAGCCTCTCATTTGTGAGGAATTTTTGTTAGCTGGCTGGAAAATTTTTAAAAATTCTTCTCTAACCTGTTGGTCCGAAAGTTGTAGGTTCACTTGGCCAGGCTGGCACAGTGGCTGGTAAAGAAGGCACCGCAGGAGTGAGATGGACTTCTGGAGAGACTAAAAGGGGAGCTGGATTTGACAAAGATATATGTTCTGCTGGCTTCTTCAAGAATGGGAGGGCAAAAAAGGAAAAAAAAATCATTTTTCTCTGACACAAATTTTAGTAACAAATTTATCTTGAGTGAAGTATAAAACACCCTACTATAAAACTAAGCATATAACTATTCAGGTCAATATCAGAGTTCACTAGCTGACAAATACCATGTGAACTCATTTCATGTTAACAGGTTGCCTAGTGCAAGTCACAGGAAAAAACAAAAGCTTTTAAGGCAAGTGAACAAAATCACAGAAATCCCCTTTAAAGTCATAAGCTTCCTTTTAAAGAAAGATTCTTACACAAAAATTTAAAAAATATACTTAAGTAGATTCATTTTATGAACACAAAGTATGTTGATACAACAGTATCTACTCTTACATAAGACCAAGAACCAAAATGTATGCAGAAACTGAAGTGTGTTTATTTACTTGGCAAACTAGTGGTATTTTTTTAAGTGTATATGGAATAATTCATTGATAATTATGTAGATAACCTAGAAATATTAACAATAGAAACTTTATCTTCTTAATTTTCAAGCTGAACTAGCTCAAAACTAACAAGAGGTGCCAAACACAAAACTCAAAATCTAGTCACAGGAATGCCAGAGAATGGCTATAGAATGTAATTCCATAAACTTTTATAACACTTTAGAATAAACAGAATGACAAAAAAATTTAAGCACCCATATTATATCAGAAATGAATCCTTCCATTTACAATATAGATGTTTTCACATACAGAGAAAAGAAGTCCAGAAAGAAAGGAGCTCTGCTTGCCTAGTGCAGTAATGCATGGGACAATGCTTTTGTACTCTGTAAAGATTGTCACTCGTATTGGTTTAATGAAATGCTGATTGGCCAGTGTCAGGCAGGAAATATAGATGGGACAACGAAACTAAGAGAATTCTGGGAAAAGGAAAGAGTCAGTCACCAGCCAGATGGAGAGGAGGCAAGATAAGAATGCCTCAATGAGAAAAGGTACCAAGCCACTATGGCTAAACATAGACAAGAATTATGGGTTAAGTTGTAAGAGCGAGTTAATAATAAGTCTGAGCTAATAGGCCAAGCAGTTTATAATTATTATAATCCTCTGTGTGCTTCTTTGGGACTGAAGGGCTGGGGGACGAGGCGGGACAGAAACTTACATCTACACAGTAACTTACTTGTTCTACAGGAGATGGGCAGTCTACTTTCTTTGTCTTAGATGGTGATGAAACTCTTGTACATTTATCATCGTTGACCTTTGGGAGCAAGAAAAGTTATACTGTGATTAAAAGAACTCCATTCTGGGGAACTGTGGTTGCCTTTCTAATTCGATTGGAGAACTGCTCTGGGAACCCCACTCCCACTTAATTTTGTCTGCACGTTGGTTTAATGACACATTACTGCAGAGTTTTTATATGGGACTTCTAAGAACATAAGTGTCTCCTTTACAGCATCACTATATAGAGAATAAACACAGGCTGAGTGTGGTGATGCATGTGTTTAATCCCAGCACTTGGGAGGAAGAGGCAAAAGGACATCGGTGAGTTCAAGGCCAGTCCGATCTACAGAGGGAGTTCCAGGACAGACTGGGGGCCACAGAGAGAAATCCTGTCATGAAAAACAACAATAATAATAATAATAAACACTGTTTTGCAAGTTAAGATAGACTAACATTAAAACTTTTGGGGCTAGCCAGGTATAGTGGTGCACTCCCAGCATCCAGAGGCAGAGGCAGGCAGATCTCTGAGTTCAAGGATAGCCTGGTCTACAAAGCAAGTTCCAGGGCAGCTAAAAAAAATAAAAATTAAAGTTAAAAAAAAAAAAGAAAAATTTTTGGTGGGGATGGCTCAGCAGCTATAGTAAGTGCCACAAAGCCTGGAGCCTTGAGCTCAATTCCTAGGACTAACATAGGCTAACATAGTAGGAAGTAAGCAACTCCTGCAAATTGCCCTCTGCTCTCCACACATACAGCATGGTGTACTGACACGCATGCACACACATTAAATAAATGTTTTAAATATATTTAAAAACCTTACCTCCAGTGTGCTTGACTCAGGTTTTTTATCCACATGAGTATGGCCACGTAGGGAATCTGTAACAGATTAAGAATAAGAAAAATAAGGAGCACCATCAATCAGTCAGATTTAAATAGAGAAAAACAAACACTGTCTTAGGTCAAATCAATGATTCTAATGTCAGATATAGCTTGACAATTTTAGTGTCTTTTCCCAGTAGTGATCCTTCTTATGCACAGTAGATAATCCTCCAGCTGACGTCTGAAACTGTGAATGGCAACAGTTCCTTATACTATGATTTTTTTCCCTGTATTTATAAAGTCAGCCAAAACTAATATCGAAGTCAAACAAAACCACAAACAACTATTCTGTAACAAGTTATGTGAGTATAATCTCTTGCAAAGGCCTCTTCATTTAAAGTATTCTGACTTGTTTTGGCAATACTCAAAATGATAACATCGCTACTATGCATGAGGCAAGCATTGCTGGAACACAAGCACTGCTACATCCAGTCAAAGTGATATTCATGACAGCTACAAAGGGACGAGCATGACAGCAGCATACACAGTATGGAAACACTAGCCTTTCACATGTGAACAGGAAGCACCAATTTGACTCTTAGAAATTTCTGGAATCCTTCGTTCATTTAGGATTTCCAGACCACAGTTTACTTATATACCTAAAACTGAAAAATAAACAAAACCACAAATAAGGCAGGAAATACTGTATGAAACTTGGCAGAAGTGTCAGGTGTCTTCAGTAAGGAAGTAGTATACCTTTGTCCTTCCGTTCTTCTGCATCTGTTCTCCGCACGCTTCCTCTTCTATCCCTTGCATGTGAAGACTTCCTCTGGACACATGAGTTGCTATTCTGAGGGGACTGACTGACTGATGGGCTCTTTAAAATAAAGTCACACTTTGCATTAAAATTTTACAAACATGAATACAAGTTCTACAAATAACATTTATACTTCTAACCAAAAATCTCAACATTCATAGCCATATATTTTTAATACTTTAGAATCTAGTTGATAGGTAGTTATGGATATCATTTAGTATCCAAATTCAAATATATGCTCTAAACTAAGTCTTACTGAACTAAAGTATCAGGTAATCAGATTTATCAGCCTAAATTAATAATTCACATATCATTTTAAGAAATCACACTGATCAAATTGTCATCTTGCACTTAATATACTTTGCACAAAAATAACTTCTCTACCAATCTTCCCAGGGTCCCTTGTGAATGGAAATATATCAATCAATTAGCAAGTAACACTGAAGTGATATAATCAAGAGCAAATCCTCTGAGGCCTGAATGACCCAACCATATCATTGGTAAAACAAAGAGAAAAGAGTAAGTTGTTGGTTTGGAGCTTGTTTTTTTTTTTTAACCCCATTTTTACAAGACAGGGATTCTCTGAGTAGCCCTAGCTGTCCTGAAACTCACTTTGCAGACCAGGCTGGCCTCAAACGCACAGAAATGTGCCTGCCTCTGCCTCCCAAGTGCTGGGATTAAAGGAGTTAGCCACAAATGCCCAGCTAAAGTTGAATTTTAAGATAAATTGTCATTGAAGGTGCTAGATCCCTGTCGTAACACTCTTAATCACACAGCAGGAAGGTTTAGTGTTCTATTCCAGTAAACAAACCTAAGCCACTATTAAATCCAACACCACATCAATCTAAATGTATAGAAGGTTGAAAATAAAAACTTAACGATGAAATTTTATAATCTATTAACAATAGCACTATTTTTCTCATTCACTAAGGACAAAACTTTGAGTATAAGATTAAGTAATTAAAATTAGCCTTACAGAATAGCTATGTAAAAACAAGGCATAAATGGAATGTCTTTAGCACACAGAGAGCACCTATCATGCAGGCCCCTCTGACTTGGTACATTTTGCAACCCTCCCTATGTTCCAGACTGAACTGGTCCAGATAAGCTCTTTTAAACAGAGCTTCTTCCTCACTGAAGACAGAAGAAGGAACTCATGTAGCTTGGCTCTTGTCCCTGGAACAGTGGAGCCTTCAACAGCATTCTTCCTTGTTTGTTCCATTCACTATTACCATTTTATATCATTTACCAAGACTTACAGACCACAAATACAGGGTTCCTATGATAATTAAGCCCTCCTGTAATGTCAACAAAACCCTCACCTACACTGTAGGAAATTAAGGCCTACTAGGCTGAGAAGAGCCAACCTGTAGTCTGCCTGATGCTGATCACGCCTAGACATTGAGAGGCGACCATGCAGTGTCAACGGATTGGAGCACCTGGGGGCTGGGAGGGTATGTAAGATTTTCCCGTTGTTAAATAAACGAGTCTGCTGTATGCCTTCTACCTGACTCTGTCAAAGACATTGATACTGTGCCTTCCCACTCCCCTACCCCAAGTAAGACGTTAGGGCCCAGCAACTCTATATGGCAATGGCTTTCCTTTCTGATGTCCCCCAAAGCTAAGGAAACTGAAGGCAGAGTCATTGTTTTCATCAGAAGTATCTAGCACAGCCCACAGACTGACACATGGAACAAAACAAATTCATGTGCTTCTTGCTTATGCTAATATGGTACTAATGCACATGTCAATCAACTTTATCTTGACTGTTCAGAAAACCTTGTAAGAGAGGTCAACTGCATCCTAAGCCTTCCCCTGCAGGCTCTGCTTGCAAATACTACATCCTCGGTCTGAAAGGAAATCCTCATCATTGTCAGGTGAACAGTTGAGTCACCTACTTTTTCAACAATATCTTTAGTCCCAGGGTTAACTACATAAAGGCTTTACTTTTAGTGTACCTCCCTCCTGTCTTTTTATCTTAACACAGAATTTCACCAAAATGGCCTTGAATTCAGGGACTCTCTTGCTTCTCAATTAGCTGGGATTATAAGCACATAACCACCATACCAAGGTTCTCATGACCTTTAAAATACTTTCAGTTAAAAAAAATTAAGTTCATCATCATTATGATACTACAAACTGTGTATCAAGAAAGACTTCTAAAAGTTAACCTTTAAAATTTCTACATACGTACAGAAAGGGCAGGAAAAGCCTGTTCATCCCGGTTCTGAATCTCATACAATAAACGAGACTCTTCAATAGCTTGTTTCTCTCTGCGTTCTTCTGGGGAGAGGCCAAAATAGTAAGATTCACGACTCATGTGATCAAAATCCTCAGCTCTTTCACGATCAGGTTTTCTGTCAAATAAAACATTCTTTCAGGGAAAAAAAAAACAGAGGCAAATGTGTAGAATACAAAAATGCAATGATCTTTTCTGCGGTACAAATATTCAACTAAACAACCACACAACACTTTGTAACTTAGGACAGCTAGCAACAAATAAAATCAGCATTTAAAGCTACTTTACAAAGTTAGATAAAACTGACAATGGTGCACAATGAATTGGAAATTATTTTACTCACTTATTTACTCACTTCCTTCTACATGATACAGAAGTAACTGAATTGTTTTCCTGAGTACAGAAATATAAACACTGTACATATTCCAATACTATCATAAAAAATTACTCTGAAAAGGAAGATGAACCCGCAAATGGCTTAAGGTTTGTCACCAAACCTGGAAATTGGAGTTCAATACCTGGAATTCATATGAATAAAGGAGAATAATAACACCTACAAATTTTCTTCTGACATCAGCGAGTACAATGTAGCCCACGTGCACCCACACAAACAATGAAAGTTAACTAACTAAAATGTGAAGAAAAAAAGGTTTAAGAGAGGAAGAGAAAGCATTCTGATTTCCTGTTCTAAAGGCAATAACCAGATGAGACACAAAGACATCCTAATTATTGGCTACAGCACCAAGAAAAGCAGAACTAACAGCAATGATGTGTGTCACACTGGGATACTGTCTGCCACTGAAACCTCAAGGGAACTTTGGTAAGAGAGAAAGATCACAAAAGAGGCAATAATGCATTTACTAACAACTCTAATATTCATTTATGACTTGCAGCAATTAAAAGCGGTATGAAGGGCTGAACATGGCTCAGCAGTTAAGATGGATATCTTGCAAGGAACCAGGTTTTGTTTCCTAATACCAACACAGCAGCTGACAACCAACTGTAACTCTAGTTCTAGAAGATCTTATATCATCTCTTCTGATCTTCTCAAGCACTAAGTGTGCAGACACTGCACTTACTTATACATGTGCTTATACATAAAAACAAACATTTCTAAAAGAGCAGTATGGATACTATTTCTATCATTTCTATCACTTGTATAAACTAGAAATCAATCATAAAATTCAAAACTTAAAAAAAATTGAGATTGTGGACACTTTCCCTGCTGATGGCTGGTCAAATTACACATCTATCCAATGGAGCACTCGCAACAGTAACAAAATAAGGAATTTTATTGTATCCTTTCATTTCAGGCCATTCAGGTCCAAACACCACCCAGATTACTTTGTATTTATGATTACTAAAACTTCACATTTTAAACTTGTAATTCTGTACAACATAACAAAAAATTTGAAAATAATGTAAGTGGTCTTGGGAGGGATTTAAACGGGAAAATGGGGACAAAGTGGAACCAAGAAAGATTTTTAGAATATTTCTTCTGGATAATACAGTGGCCAAGAAATTCCAACAGAACGTGCATGTTTTCATGAGCAAGGAAGTCAGGACCGCGAGGGGTGTGCCCACCCACTGAGACGATG
>LOJH01001304.1:37720-57385 GCA_001685095.1 Ellobius talpinus
TCAAAGACCTACAGAATATGGCATTTAAAATGTTTTAGTAACTTAAGACTTTTCTTTCCAGAGACTCTCTACTCCTGGTGGCCACAATCTAATTCTCAAGAGGACAATGAGCATTAAAGACACTCCATATGGAAATGTGCACTTTTTGTTGCATAAACTCACCATTAGGGCAAGAATCTCCCCTTGTCTCAACTGCTGACAATACACTGTCCAAACTGAACAAGCAGGACACAAAAAAGATAATGACTGAACTTGGCAGAACAGGATAGTACAGTCTGGTGTGGGACAATTGTCTATATTCTGTCAATTATATTTTAAATGCTGGGTGGCCAGTAGCCAGGCAGGAAGAATAGGCAGGACAACCAGACAGGAAGTAGAGGNAGGTACTGAGCCACATGGCTAACACAGATAAGAATAATGGCTAATAATGGGCTAATATAAGTTATAAGAGTTAATAAGAAGCTTGAGTTAATGGGTCAATCAGTTTACAACTAAAGTAGACCTCTGTGTGATTTCTTTGGGACTTAATGATTGCAGGAACCGGGCAGGACAGAAACCTCAGTCAACAACAGTCCTTCAAAATTCCTGCTTCACAGAAAAGTCTAGGCCTGTAGGCTAAAGATGGATGTCTCAATGCTACAGAGGAACCTTGGGTGACTGTCCAGACAGTCAGCTGTTTCGGTCATTTCTCACATTTTTTGGAAGTTGTTTGCTTGCACGTCCTGCTTACTCAGGTAATATTTCCTTCTAAGGTCTTTCGTGGCATTAAAGTTATAATTACACAAATCTTGGCAAAAGGCATATTAGGAACAAAACTTGTTCTTGTTGTATGTAGCTTCATTTTTGTTAAGGTTATAACTTTTCCTTTTTATCTGGACAATACTTGATAAAAAAAATATGTAGTTTTACTATGTTAGAGTTAGAACTTTTTCTTCTTAATTAGACAAAAAGGGGAAGATGTGACCGGAATTCTGTCACCAGTTGCCTAGTCAACTGAGAGAAGCATTTTGGTCCAAGAGGCGAGATTTTCATTGGGGATGGACATGACTGAGCGAAAAGGCAGAGAGGAGAAGTGTGCAGGTCCTTTTGAACCAGGAGCCAGGGACTACCGGTGTGATTCAGACCAGGTTCCCCTTTTGTTAATATTTGTGCACGGATTTTGCTTGTAAATAATAAACGGAAAATAAATTTTACATCACCTTCTTGTCTCCTGTGGATCATTATTCTTCTGGCCTCAGTGGTTGAGAGGTTCCACAGAGCTACCATAAACATTTGCCACACTTTAAACAAAATATTCAAAAATAATGGCTTATTCCTCTATAGTATTATTTTGTACCATTTGGGAATTCTATCAATAATACTTTTAAGTTTTATGAGACAAGATTTTTCTGTATAGCCCTGGCTGTGCTGGAGGTTTCTTTGTAGACCAGGCTGGCCTTGAACTCACAGAGATCCACCTGCCTCTGCTTCCTGTGTGCTGGCATTAAAGGTGTGCACAACCACCACCTGGCAATACTTTTCAATACTACATTATAAACAAGTACCAACAAGAAATTGTAACAAAAAAAATGACTATAATAAAACACATACAATGCCTCTCATGACTTCTACTTCTCTTGAATTCGGGAAGGTTACCTTATGATCTGTGAGGGTGTCCTACTTAGATTCTTATGCTCACTGGAGGATTTTTGAGACTGGGACCCTGAAGAATGACTAGAGAATGCATGCTGTTTTACACCCGAAGAAGGATGCTGTAGTCGAGGAGGTAGTGCTGATGGGGCTTTTATTGGCTTGCTTAGACTCTTTGGCCCTCTGTAATCCGTATCTGTGGAAAACACAAAAAGAGCTCACAATTTCCCTGGTGTAAGTTAACAACTCCAAGTACTATCATCATAATCTTAAAAAACTTTGTTGTGAATTTACCTGAATTAGACTTTTTCATCTTCTTTCCTGACACTGTGTTCCAGCTTTCTGGGGGAGGTGGCTTGAGGTTCTTCGGTGTATGTCTTCAAAGTAAATGAAATCTTTATTAGTCATAATATTGCATATGAACACGGATGGAGAGAGGGCTCAGTGGTTAAGAGCACTGGCTGCTCTTCTAGAACCAGGGTCCAACTCTCAGCACCCTGGCTCACAAAGGTCCTAACTCCAATGCTAGAGGATCCAATACCCTCTCCTAGCCTCCACAGGCAGCAAACATGCAAGCACTGTACTTAACATACTGACAAAATACTACATCTTTAAGAATCAACATTAAAACACATATCCTGCATTGATATTAGAGACTATCTGCAATATTTGCCAATTTTAGCCAGGCATACTAGCACATGCCTGGTCTACAGTGAGCTCTAAAACAGTCAGCTTTATGTAGAACCAGTCCCAGAAAATATTTATATTTATTTTAGAGAGAGGAAAAAAGAGAAAGGGAAAATTAGCAAGATGCTACACATCCTTAATCCAAGCCCTCCTAGAGGCAGATGCAGGTCTATTTCTGTGAGGTCAACCTGAACTATGCGCAGCTTTCAAGACAGGCAGTGCAACAAAGTGAGATGTTACAAACAAACAAATAAACAAAACAAGGTTCATTAAAATTACTAAGTAAGGGCTAGGTGAGGTGACCTTTAATCCCAGCAATATGGAAGTAGAGGCAGGCAGATCCCTGAGTTTGAAGGTAGCCTGGTCTACAGAGTAAGCTCCAGAAAAGCCAGGGTAACACAGAGAAACCCTGTCTCAAAAAAGCCAAAAGAAATAAAATATAGAGAAGTAGTGATATTTATATTGGAGTTTGCTATACTATATACTTTAGTCATATATATTTAAATTTGTTTTTTAATAAAGGTTAAGGTGTAGTTTATTACCATTTCCTCTAGTAAAGGGAGCAGTAATTCAAACAAAAGGTGTACTAAATACTCTATTCTGCCTGATAATATTGACATTCTTTTAAAAAGGTTTCATTATGCAGCCCTAGTTCACATCAAGTTTGTCTACCACCTTGGCCCAGGAAATCTGCTTGACTCTACTTCCTGAGTGCTGGGGTTAATGGCATATACCTCCACACCCAGCCACTGACAAACTACTGACTGTATATAATCCTGCACTAAGAAAATAAAAAGGAATATGGTGCCTGTTCTATAACTCCATACTTTATAAACTCACCAATTTATGGTGCTTTTTAAATTTTTCAATTTGATTTTGATGAAGAATATATTTTAAAACTGGAGCCATTAAAATTAACTAGCATTTCAGAAAATTTACCAACGAGCAAAACATTAGATTTAAACTCAAACTACTGTGTGTGTTTGTGTGCTGCCTATGTACATGCTACATGTACATGCTGCATGTTTCTATCAGGTTTTTCAAGGTACACCTCCACTGAACCTGAAGTTCATTTTACATGGCTAGCTGAGCACCAGGGATTCACCTACTTCTGATGTCCAATACTGGTGTTACAGGCATACACAGCTATGTCTGGCTTTTATTCAGAAGTTAGAGATTAAAATTGAGTTCCTGGTTTTGTTGCTGTTTATTCTCTTTTGTTTGGTTAGTTCTATTTTTAGTTTTGATTTTTGTTTTTGTTTTTATTTTATTTTTATTTTTTTGAGATGGGGTGTGTATACCCCTGGCTGCCCTAGACCTCTATGTAGACCAGGCTGGCCTTGAACAAGTTATCTGCATACCTAGCTTCAAAATCAGTTCCTCTGCAAGGAAACCAGTATTCATATTTGCAGTAGGCTAAATCAAAGAGTTTTAGCAAACATCTCGGCTGAAAAATACATACTTTTTTCCCGGTTCTTCTGATAAAACTGGTCCATTCTCAGAGTGAATGCCATGACTGTCTGCATTAGAAATTTTTCCATTATGATCCAATCTAACCTGTTGAACACCAAAAAGAAAAATCAGACACCCGATTCTTTTTAATACATACATCAGTAGCTCATTTTTAAATGAGTTATCAAGTCACCTATATATCATTTCAATTGCTTATGATTTCAAATAAACTGAATTCAAATAAAATGGATAAAGACCCAGCACTCAGGAGGCAGTGGCAGTAGGATCTCTGTGAACTTGAGGCCAGCTTTGCCTACAGAGTTCCAGACCAGCCAGGACTATACAGTGAAACACTGTCTCAAAAACAAAACACAAAACATTAACACCAAAAACAAGGACAACAAAAATTTTACAAACAAATTTCAACATTAGGATGATTCTACTTGTATTTAGCATAAATGAACTGTGAAATCCAAATAATAAACAGTCAAATTTTAGTTGATGGTTTCTTTAGAAAATAAGATAGTCACTTTTTCTTTTAGTAGAAATCACTTACATGGCATTTATCTCCAACTTCATATTGTAATCCAGCAGCAATGGAATAATCACGTTTCTGTTGAGCTGTTAATTTAAAAAAAATTAATAAAATATCAACTTTATCTTATTTTCAAGTGCTACAAGGCAATTTTACAGAACATTCATGGTTAACTTACCTTGTTTGGACTTCAGCCAAATTTCATACTCCACATTTCTATAGACTGCTGGGTTGAGCGACTTAAGAACCTTTCTGGACAGAGGAAGGTCAGCCACATTCCCATTGTTCTCTGGGTTCTAAATAAACAATGTCAGACTTCCAATCAACACAGAAATGCATTTAAAACATTGTTTCAAATATGCACAAAAGCAAAAGAACAAAAAAAACTTAAGAAAAAAGCAGGAAGCAGCAAATAAGTTCCTTTTTTTCTTTCTTTCTTTCTTTTTAAGAGAAACGTTGTTTAATGGTAAAGCTTAGCACATTCCAGCACCAGGACTGGTATGCAGTTGAAGCAGCAGGGACAGCTGTGTGACATCATGGAGCCTCACATGGAGAAAAGAATGAGGAAGGTGATCATCAAACAGAAGAGGCCCATGGCCTCAGACAGGGCAAAAGCTCAGAAGGGCATAGGAGAGCTATTGCTTGCGAGACAGTACAGCCAATCAAGCTACCAAACACTGTTCCAATGCAAGTCCCTGACCCAGTCACACCAACTGAGGCAGTGTCAGGACCAATAAACATGGTGGGCTGTATCAATGTCCTGGAAAACAACACTGGCCCTGAATTCCCATCTGGCCACTTGGAGAGGGGAGCTGCTGCAGGAAAGCTGTCCAGACACAGGCCTGATTAGACCCAGGTACAGAAGCAAACTAGAACAAGCAATGCCTTGGTGGTCTGCATTTTTCAATCTCCCAGCTTTAGCCCTTGGTCTCAGTGCTAAGCTCCCCCAAATAAGTTTCTTACTAACATAGTAAGTAACCCCAACTAAGGAAAATGACCATAAAATTTGGGGCTTCTTATATACTAAAGATTAAGTTAAAAATACCTCACTGCCTGAAGGCTTAAATCCATTCACATCAGTAGCAGCAGTACTCTTACTCCTATAAAGGAAAAAAAAAACAATTAGGAACCAGAAGATATATTTGCATACAATCTCAACTTTTGTTTTGAAACAAAGTTTCTCTGTTTAACAGCTCTGGTTGTCCTGGAACTCACTTTGCAGACCAGGATGGACTCAACTCAGAGATCCCTGCCTCCTGAGTACTAGGATTTAAAGGCATACATACTGTTATACTGTTAATGTAATCAACTTTTTTTTGAGACAGTGTTTCTCTGTGTAGCTCTAGCTATCCTAGAACTCTGTAGACCAAGCTGGCCTCGAACTCACAGGTGTGTACCACCACCTGACCTGTAATCAACGTAATCAACTTTTAACCTCAAATAAAACACTGTAGTCAGCTATATACCAGAATGTGAGGTTCCAGAAAGTTCTTAAGTTTTAGTATATGCAAATATATATTACACACATATAAAGTGGGTGTGTGTGCATATATAAAAATCAGATTTGTTACTATTAATTCTTACTGGCTTAATAAAAAAATGGGGGTGGCAGGATACAGTATTTGAGTGGGTAGAATAACAATCTACAAAAGATTCAACATAAAACTTTCAGTAAGTATTAAAAACTTTTACAAAACTGTTATAACCAAATTATACCATTTATAATAAAAATTTTTAACAGATGTCTAAAGAGTAATAACCAACCATTTTCTAAAAAACACTTTCTAATCCTTACTTAGTACAACCAAAGAACCATCATCAGCCCACTTTTCATTCATTTACTCTACAAGTATGAAAGCCTACTATGTGCTGCTCACTACAAGATCTGTGCCTATACAATCCAGTAAAAGTAAACACAAACTAGGTAAGCAGTCAGTAAATAAGAGCTACTATATACTACGGCAAACAAAAGGCAGCAAGCACAGCAATGTAAGATAAAATACAAAGTGGGAGAGGGAGGTCTTGCTGAAATAGACACCTTTGAATAAAGACAGGTAACAAGACAGTGTATCATGTCTAGTACTCCATACAAAGGAAGAGCCCAAAGTTGACAAGAGGCTGAAGAGGAAAAGGGCCTATGTAGCTGTCCTACTTCTCCTCAAGAAATCAACCTGTAGGTTTCAAAATAACCTCCAAATATTCACTAAAGGGAGCAAGAACCTGAAGTCTAGACCAGAAATCACTCATCATTCCAAGTAAACTTCAAGATCCAACAATATGAAAGTGAAAATAAACCTAGAGCATATTACACCTCTTTCCTCCTAGTTAACTCACTAAATGGATCTATTCTTGACATTATACAGTATTCATCCTCTCAAAACCAATGTGACAAAAAGGTGTCCCCCCCTTCTAGTACAGGAACTCACACTCAGGGCCTCTCACAAGCTAAGCAAGCATACAATCTCTAGATATATATGTGTGCCATATGTAAGTATGTAAATATACATGTATGTATATAGCTAAAGCAATTTAATGTGCATATGTATTATATATATTGTATAGTGCATATATAGTTATACACACACATATACAGCTAAAGCAACTTTAATACAATGAAAAGGAAAACTACATTTCAAGGACAATATAAAAGAGAAGCCAAGCACAAAAAGACCACATACATCCGACCACATACCTGCTCCCCTTCCCAGATGTCTAGAGTCACATCTTCGATTTGCTTCTATAACACTACAAACATCTACAGCATTCAAGAGACAAGTTTAAGGACTCTCACACTCCAAGTATAGGTAGCAAGTTAAAACAATCTATCTAGCTATCTCCTAATTTCTCTAACACATCTGGATCAAGTTATGTGTCTGGAGAGGAGGGGCAATTTCTATTTGTGCGCAATTAATCAGCATATGTTAGGACAAAATTGACAACAGCAAACACTGTTCAAGTATAAATAATGGTCAAATCTTCAGTCCAAATCAGAAAGTTTTAATTCAACAAATCCCTAGAAGCCAAGCATGATGGCATACACCTGTAATGCAAGCACCTGGAAGGTGAAGAGAGGACAATCAGGAGCTTAAGTCATTCTTAGCTACACAGAGCTCAAGGATAGCAAGAGCCTGCCTCAGAAACAAAACAAAGGTCAGAGAGATGGTCCAGTGGGTTTAGGATTCTACAATGCTCTTGCAGAGGACCCAAGTTCAATTCCCAGAACCTAGTCAAGAGGTTCACAAGGACCCAAAACTCTAGCAGCAAGGAATCTAATGCCTTGGCCTCTACAAATATCTGCGCTCACTCACCACATACGCGCACATAGATACACAATTTACATACTTTTTCAAAAAAGAAAACAAAACAAAAAAATGGATCTACTAGAGAATGCAGCTCACTGGTATAGGCTTTGTCTAGACAAGACTCTGAATTCACTCCCTAACACAGAAAAAGGAAAAAGTCTAGGGTCCAAATCAACAGACATACATCCATTTTAAGGCATGTTTGAAAGAACTAGGGATCCCGCTAAACTCAAGGTGTACCTCTAGTGTCACAGGTATAGCCATTTTCTCATGCTTCAGCAAGAATGTTACAGGACTTTCATAAAAGATAAACTTGTTAATATTTATAAGACTTAACATCACAATACATAACGAAACTTGTTAATATTTATAAGACTTAACATCACAATACATAACGAAACTATCTTCCTTTACATGCTCTCATGTAACTCTCACAAATTGTCCTCTACCAGAAAACACTGAAATACCCTCATTTTAAGCTAATGAGGCATCTTTAGAGAATTTAAATATGAACCTCATCTCCCTAGCTAGCAAAAGACAGACATGTCGATGTCCAAAACTGTGTCTAGATGTCCAGGGCTGAGAATCTTAATCTGTCTAAGCTGCCTCAGTGACTATAAAAGGTGTTTGTTTATATGTAACCTTGAGGGATTATCTCACATAACACCACACTGAAACACTCCTCATTCTAAAAAGAGGTGGCAAAAGTAATGAAGAAAACTATAAAAAAAAAAGTCATAAAGATCAAAACAAACATTTTTCCATCACAGGACATGTAAACAATAGTTAACTTTACAAATGTACCATGTACACGCACAGGTAGATCAAATCTACTCCACATGTGTATTAATTACATACATACAAATTGTCATTAAATAAAACAACCTTCTAAGATGCCCCATGTAGAAACTAGGTCAAACTGATGGCAGCAATAAACTTCCCTGCAGGTGGTATTTTATGAGCACACCTTAGCACTGGGAGTTTCCTTAGGTGACATT
Organism: Ellobius talpinus; assembly: GCA_001685095.1. Lineage (NCBI taxonomy): Eukaryota > Metazoa > Chordata > Mammalia > Rodentia > Cricetidae > Ellobius > Ellobius talpinus. Next base: position 46,324 of record LOJH01001304.1, read on the forward strand.
GGAAAGGAGCGGTAAGATTGAAATGGATTCTTACTTGCAGCTGTCATCCTCAGAATCTGATATTTCACTATTGCTTTCATCAGCCACTTCAGACGTTTCTAGTCCCATCATGATTTTACTAACATCAGTTTTAAATACCTTCTCATACAGCAATTCATAAAGGAGAGCTGCAATTAAAGAGGCATAGTATGCAACATTATATGCATGTTTTGAAAACAGGGAAAGTGTGACACAGTACCACTCAGGCTTCTAAAATTCTTAGTAGGTATATATAAAAACCTTAGAGTTAATAGCACCACTTAATCTGAAAGATACCCAGAAAGCAACAGGAAATTCTGTCTGTGCATATTATGTTTGAAACCATGCTTTAGAGTACATATTTAAAATACAATTAAAAAGTATCAGATCTATGATGCGAACATGACAGGAAAGTGAAAACCACACAGTGAGCAATGACTTTGTTCCACACACTCTACTTAAGCTCCCTATGTCCTCTTGTTTACTCCCAGCACATGAGGCACTACCATTTTCAGTCTACCGCCTAGGGATGTCACGCAAAAGGCCTAACCCAAACGTTTCAGATAGAAAAGATTAAGCAAAATTAAGATTGTAGATATGCAGAACATTAGCGTATACTAGCTGACAAGTCAGAAGATTGGACTTCTCATCTTAGTTTTCCCAGCGACTGGAATATTAGATAAAGTACTCATCGGGTTCTGTAAAACATGAGGGAGAAGGCTCCCTGTAATCTGGCTTTATATTTTAACTTTGTACACAATGAACTTAAAAAAAAAAACTTAGAAAATATATTCTTAGGGATTTGGAAGATGGCTCAGTTGGTAAATACTTGGCATATAAGCATTAAGAGCATGGTTTGGATCCCCAGGTGTGGCACCATGCACTTATTATCCTAGAGCCAAGGAGGTAGAGACAGGAGCTGCTCTAGTGGTTGCTGGTCAGCCAAACTAGCCAAAAAGGTGAGCTACAACCAGATTCAGTAAGAGAACCAGTCTCAAAATTTAAGCCGGAGAGGACATCCAATGTTGACCTCAAGCCATATCACTCACTATCCACCCCCACATTTTAGACGAATGCACATGTAAGACAAAATGGGGGGGTTGACCTTTGGCTTTCACATGCATATATACACCCCCACACACAAACATTTATAATAGGCACACTCACACAAAAAATATATTCTCAGTCATCCCTGAAGGAGAGAATATTTTGATTAATTTGGTCAAATTTAAAAAGTTGTAATAACAGGGAAAAAGTTTACCAAAAAATTAAAAAAATTCAAAACCATGTGAACTGTAATACTCATTTATTACAGTGCACTTCCTGAAACTAAGCACTAAGTTCATGCTCACCATCTAAGTGGAGCCCCACAAACCATCTCACTGACCATCTATCTTCCAGATTCGGGGTAAGAAGTGATAAAGTCTCAGAATCACTCACAGTCAGTACAGGGAAAGCACTCTAAAAAGGCTTCCTCTTTCCCAACACTGAAATGTCCTGACTTTAGCCAAGAAAGAAGGAGATGCAGCCCAAAAGATAGCTAATAAATATTCCCACCACAAATATAAAACTTGTACTTTCAAAGTACAAAATAAAAAATTCATACTTTTACTGGATACTTAAAGGAGAAAAAAAGTCGGGTGTGGTAGTGCATGCCTAATTCCAGTAACTGGGAGACAGAGACAGGTGGGTAGTCAAGGCTACATAGCAAGACCCTGCCTCAAAGAACAAAAGGGAAAAATAAGAAATCAACTATATACAAAACTACTGCTCACTAGGAAAAGTCACTTAAAGCAGGAAAGGTGGCCGTTTCTCTTCTCCTGAAATAGTATTCTCACATGTGTAGGAGGGAAATTTCGTCAACCAGGAAATATTTAGGAAAACCTGTAGAAGCTGAGTATCAATGGGGTACCAAATGTGACTCTCATCAACTGGATAAAGGCTAGGGTGCTAGTAAGTAAGCATCCTACAAAGCACAGGGAAACACCCCAACAGAAGAATCTGGCCGAACCGAAAATCTCTACAGTACCAAGAGTGGGAGATCCTCCCTTCAAATAAAATACAATCAAATGCCTCATTTGTTCACCCACCTGGATTTTCAAGCTATATAATAACTTGAAAAATCAATACAAATCCTAACTAAGGCTGTGTAGCTTAAGGTATAATTCCTATATGTTTGAACACAAAAGGATACTTACACTGACACATAGCAGAACTATCTTTATATGTTATAGGATAGACAATATCATAATGATTTCCATTCGAAAAACACAGTAACACCTGAAGAGAAGAAAATAAGCAACATTTCAGTCAATCACACATTTAACATTCACAAAAAAACCTGTTTCCAAAGCCTCTGAATCACTCATTTTCAAAACTATATTTCAGAAACAACAAAGCTCCAATGTTGTCACACTACAATACACCATATTATGGTGAAAAGCCAGACTGCACTTACATCAGAAGTTTCAAGGCCAGTTTCCACTATACAGTGAGTTTGAGGCCAGCCTGGGATACTTGAGACTGTCTTAAAAAACAAACAAGTGCTATGATTATAGTTGTGCATCACTATATATGTCTGAAACATGCCACAGACCAAAACACTGCAGATGGAATGCTGAGATCAAGTCCCATGAATACTCACCCCTTCTCTCCCCATCCTTAGACGATAGCATTTCATCACTTCCTCTCCCCCTCTTAAACACAATTAAGACACAGTATCCTTCACCTGGACCTGCATGATTCCACTAAACTAATATTCTCTTACAGTGAATCAGCTGGTTTCTTTTCTTTCTAGGCTTCATAAAACTTTTCCACTGTTCCTACTTTATGACCACTCAATGCAGCGATACTGCTGCTACCAAAATGACCTTTCCAGTGGGGAACAGGCAAAAGCAGTGCTACTTCCACAAGTTGTCGGACTACTTAATATCAGGATGAAACAGAAATAACCTTGGTCACATAAACATCCATTTTTAAAAAATGACTTGACTAACTTTAAAAAAACAATATCATAACTTTCATATAGCAATATTTCAAAAGTCATTTAAAATTACAGCTTAGGAGGTCAAGATACCAATTAAGCAGCTTTTATTTAAATATTTTTTAAATATTTCAAAAAAGTCTTACCTTTTCAGGAAAATTATTTTCAGTTACTTGTGAAGGAGAAACATTTGGCTCCTGATATATTACAAAATCTTTCCTGAAAATAAAACTCAGATATTACTTTTCAAAAAATGTATTTCATTGACTTATTCATTTATCTGTGCATCAGGCAATATTCTAGGCACTGAAGACAGCAGGGAAAAAAGGAAAATGAAATAACTACACTATAAAATACCAAAAGTAGCGCTTCCAAAAACTAAAATCTCAAATTAATTCATATGTAAACTATACAGCATAAATAACTTCAAAGATTAATTGTAAAAGGAAATCTGGCACCCATATAAACTCAAGTCCTGTTCCTGGGGCCATTCATTCTACTGGCCCTGAGAGGAAGCCTTTTCTCTACAAAGCTGGTAAACAATAGTTTTTAGAACACAGTAAGACATTTTTTTTCTGTGCCTTTTATCAACAACCCCTTGAGAATTAAAACATTTAAACACTGGTATCTGATGCAATTAAATAAATGGGCAAAAAGCCTTAGAGAAGATCTTCCAGAACTAAGGTATAAAACAGCTTTGAAAAAAATTTTGGTTGAATGCGCTATACTAATTTTCCAATTTTATTTTTACTGTTTTATTTGAGAGTTCTACAGTTTACCTGTACATAAGAGAAAGGGCACTTATTTCCACTTGTCCTACCCATTCCTGTATCAAGGGAAGAAAAATTGGCATATAAGTATCTCACATTTTACAATATACATTATACACATTCACCATAAACAAAGCCCTCCCCCACCCCCAGGATTTCTCTGTGCAGCCCAGGCTGGCCTTGGACTCACTCTGGAGACCAGGATGGCTTCCAACTCAAAGAAATTTACCTGACTCTGCCTCTGCCTCTGGAGTGCTGAGATTAAAGGCCTATGTCACCACCACAGCTTCAGGAAGGAACTTTATGTTTCAATAGCTCTTCCAAATTCAAGACAAAATAGGTGTCACATACTAAAACAGACTTCTTGAACTATACCTTAGCCTAATTAATAATAAGGCCTCTCAAATAGTCCCAATGTGATACCCTCTAGTAAAGGACTGTTTAACTCACAAATACTACACTCTTACGCAATATGGGCCACATCATATCTAAAAATGTACATGTTGGGCTGGAGTAGCACTCGCTGCTCTTACAGAAGACCGAGACTGCAGTCCCCCGCACTCACACAATAGCTTACAATATTGGTAATTCTAAGTTCCAGAGGACTCATCATCTTCTAATGTCCACAAACACAATGTATGTGCAATGCACACAGATATGTGAAATTAAAACATCATAAACATAAAACAAATCTTTTTTAAAGTAAAATAGTTAGACGTGGTCACAGTGGTGGGTATACTTTAATTCTAGCACTAGAAAGGCAGAGGCAGGAGAATCTCTGGCCAGCCTGGTTTATAGGACACATTCCAGAATGGCCAGGGCTGTTACACAGAAAAACCCTGTTGGTGGGGAGAGGGGCACTAGTAAATAATGTATCTTCTTATGGTTAACCTCCAAATAAATTCTATTAAACAATGACCATCAACAAAATACCCTCATCTCCCTTAACCAAAGATCAATCATCAAATATAAAATTCTATTTCTTAAAAGAAAATGAGCAGTGGGTAGTGCACACCATTAATCCCAGCACCCAGGAGGCAGAGGCAGGAGGATCTCTGTGAGTTTGAGGCCAGCCTGGTCTACAGAGTGAGTGCTAGACATCCAATGGTAAAGAAACCCTGTCTAAGAAAAAATAATAATAATAAATTAAATAAATAGATAAATAAACAAATAAGTAAAAGGTTATTCCTTTTATAAACCTAAAAATGTCAAAACCTAAAAAGCAGATTGATAATTTCCAGGAACCAGGTGGAAAGATTAAGCACAAAAAAATGAGGAAATTAATTTTTCTGGTTTTTTTGTTTGTTTTGTTTTTCTAGACAGGGTTTCTCTGTGTAGCCCTCGCTGTCCTGGAGCCCACTCTGTAGACCAAGAGTGAGTGAGTGACTGACTGACTGAATGAATGAAACTACAATACTTGTGTTGGTGATCTGTGGAAAAGCTAAGCTGTGGATAAATGGTAAATCCATATGGCACATTACATATAAGAGACAAAGTCAACTTGGCTTCAACAAAGTTTTTTTTTTCAAAGTATTCTCCCAGAGAACTAGAGTAAGCAATGGAATTTACCAATCAACTGTAGTAGTTTTCCTTAAATATACACCCTGTATTAAAAGAGACATGGAAAAACAGGACGGTCTATAAAAGTATGTTGCCAGTAATGAAAAAAACTGTTTCAGAGATATCTAAGGCATTGAGGAAACAGGGAAGTGTTTCTTCAGGACTTAACCTAGCTAGACAATCCATCCCAGGTGTTCAAGCCCCTTCCGTACAGGTAGAGCCTACCCCCAACCAAATAAAATTGTTTATACAGCCTCATTTCTTCTGTCTCTCAGGGTTTTACAGACATCAGCCTGAAGATTTTATGAAACACTAGTTTTCTAATTAAATTAATAAATGTCCTTTATAATTCTTGGTATTTTCTCTAAAGCCAGCAAAAATCACCTATAGTTGCTGTCTTTTAGACTACTACTGACATGACTGTTTATGTATCCATTTTACAATTAATTAATATATACTGGTCATCAATTGGGCACCTAAATTAGGTTAATTACAAAAATAACAAAGCAATAAAAATATTTATCAATCTTTGTCTTCCAACAGACTTGTAAATTAATGGGGGAGGAGACCCACATCCAGGAAAATGAGTCTGCTCATGTTTCTGAATTAATCAAAAACAGCCTGGGATGTATTCAGTAAAAAGGCCTGCTGAGGTATTTGTCTCTAAGACTAGAGTGACATTACAGTTATATTTTTTATACATAATCATCCATTTTTCTACATATAAAATACTTTTTTCTTCTGTTTTTGTTTTGGAAGGGGTCACTATGTCACCCTGGCTATCCTGGAACTCTGTGGGGCTAGAGAGGCAGCCCAGTGATAATAGTACTCCAAGATCAGGGTTTAGTTCCCAGTACCAACATGGCAGCTCACAACCATTTGTAGTTCCAGTTGCAAGAGATCCAATTTCCTCTTCAGACCTAAGCAGGCACCAGGAATACAGCAACACACTTAAAAAAAATTCTTGGTGGATGGCAGCGGCACATGCCCTTAACCCCAGCACTCAGGAGGCAGAGGCAGGTGGATCTCTGAGTTCGAGGCCAGCCTGGACTAAAGAGTGAGTTCCATGACAGGCTCCAAAGCTACACAGAGAAACCCTGCCTCCAAAAACCAATTTTATATATCACATATATAATAATATATTTTAAAAAAAGACAATGAAAAAATTGTTTAAATGAGTCTTTGACAAACACTAAGTCCTCACAACCACATGGGAACTAAAGAATGGTGGAAGCAGGAAAGGAGAGGATGATAAGTGTGGATAAAAGGAGCAGCTTCTAGTACCTAACACACAAGTGCACTGTAACTGCCTATATTTAACTGTGCATTTCAAAATACTAATGAAGACAACTACAAACATTCCCAACACCAAATGCTGACGGAAGTGACAGATATGCTGACAGACCATATGATGACAAATCTGATTTGATTTTTACACTTTGTATACACCTACAAAAAGGTACAAACCGTACCCCAAAAATATGGACAATTATTATGAGTCAAAAATGTTTTAGGTATTTTTAAAAATAAGAAATGGATGTCCAGTCTCATCCACTATTTGTTATTTTCAAACAGGCATGGTGGTAGCATATCTATAATCCTAACACTCAGAAAGTGGGAAGAAAGGAAAACCAATGAGTTAAAATTGGCCTGTTCTATATACAGTAAGTTCAAGGCCTGCATGATCTACTTTAGTAAAGCCCATGTCAAAAGACCACGACCTAGGAATACAGCTCATTGACAGAGCCCTCGTCTAATATGCACAGGTTCTAGATCAATCCTCAGGTCTACAAAACAGTAACATTTTATAAAATACGCTTTTAATTTATCCATCCTGACTACAAAAATACGGGGCATTACTTTTGACTCTAGGTCATACCAATGAATACAACATAGAGAATTCTAAGTTCAAAGAGATGAATTCAGGTAGAAAGAAAATAAAATACACGAAACGATAGTTGAATGCAGGAAAACATCACAGTAATGTTGAGCAAAGTAGTCACAATTCTCACTTCTTAACTCAAAACCTTCAAATGTTTTCAATTGTAGATACCCAGACTTCAAGGCTTTAGGGATTTATGATTTAGGATGGGAGCCAGTTAACCTACATTTACACACACATACCAGCAGGTGATATTACAATCCGCATGTGACATTTTGAGAAGCACTTACTCACTGGCCCCATCCTATCCTCCAGCTTATTTCTCACTACTTCTTACCAGCACATGCTCCATGCTCCGTACAAACAGCTAGCACTGCCTTACTCAGTTTTTACTGCCTTTTAGAATGCTCTTCAGCCAAAGCACTACTTGTTTGGACCTATGCAGACTTCAAATGTGAACTCACTCTGAAAGTCTTGTTGCAGTTGCGGCCTAGTAACATCCACCCTCTCAGTCTTTCCTGACACATGCACTTTCCTAATTTATATCCGACCTTCAGAGAAATTCTGGTTATCTGAGATATCTACATCTCTCCAGGGTGTCTCAAGCACTGAAACTGATACTACATATCCATCAAATGGATACCCCATCACTAATACACCCCTCCTCGTGTTACTCCCTTAAACAGGTACCTCTTCACAGCTTTTTCCTTTGCCAACATTACTCTTTTTATAGATTTATTGGTATTTTATATGTTTGAGTGTTTGGCCTACACATATGTATGTGTACCACACACATCTGGTGCCCAGAGAAATCAGAAGAGGATGTCAGATCCCCTGAAACTAGAACCACCACAAGTGCTATGAATTAAACCTGGGTCCTCTACAAGAGCAGTAAGTGCTCTTAACTGCTGAGACATCTCTCCAGTCCCTGCCATTGTTACCTTTACCTACATAGTAGATGATGGGAACGTCTAAAACCATCCTATGATGGTTATTCTTAGCTGTCAACCTGACTGAATCTGGAACAGCTAAGACATAATTCTCAGGGAAGACTCAAGTCAAGTGGAAAGGAAGAACAAGGCAATGCTTTCCCAAAACAGGCCTGTAATAAAGAAGTCTCAAGGCAAGGAAAAAAAAAAAGTCAGGGCTGCTTTTGCCTGCCTACCTTTGTCTAATGCTGGTATATGCATGTACCCTACTGCTATCACCTTCCACTGATGTTAGAAGCAAGTTTAAGTTTCTTCTGTCTTCTGATGGGAAATGATGATTAGAGTACCAGGAATCTCCCAGGCCTTCAGCACCACACTGGGACTGCTGAGGCATTCAGCCTTGGACAGAGCAAGAGCTACCAGGTTCTCAGCCTCTCCAGCATTCAGATAGCCACTGCTGGACTGCTGGACTCAGAGCATGAAGACCACCTAACAAATTCCTTTGATAATATGCATTCATTCCTTCAGTTCTATTCCTCTAGAGAACTTGAACTAATGCACATTCCATGACACTGGGGGTTTATGAGATGTGGTGGTTTGATAGAAAATGGCCCCCAAAGGGAGTGGCGTAAGAGGTCCGGCCTTGTTGGAAGAAAGTACATCACTGTGGGGCAGACTTTCAGGTCTCTTTTACTCAACCTCCTTCAGTGTCAGTCGATTTCCTGTTGCCTCCAAGATGTAGGACTCTCAGTTATTCCTCCAGTACCACATCTGCCTGCTTGTCACCATGCTCCCCATCATGATGATAGTGGACTGTAAGCAAGCCCCTCAATTAAATGTTTCCTTTGTAAGAGGTGTCACAGTCATGGTATCTCTTCACAGCAATAGAAACCCTAAGACACGGGGACTGAAATACAACATGCTAAGAAACTGCTAAGCTGTATATCCTTAGCCTACATTCTACGACATGGATTTTCAGTGAGCCTTTTAAACAGGGGAGGAAAAAGGAATAAAGGTAGGTAAGACAGAAGAACTCTCTGCTCTCATTTCCCTAAAGAAGAAATCAAGCTTCACCTTGTCCAAGTCATACACATACCCTAACAAATCATTCCAAAAATCATCCCAGTAATTGCAGATCTTGTATGCTATATTCATGTCATAATGACAAATATAAAAGACAGAAAACTCTCTCCTCAGCAAGACAACTTCTAGGAAGAGCTCCAATTATCTTTATTTTTTTAAACAAGATTTCTCTGTGTAGCCCTGACTGTCCCAGAACTCGTTCTATAGACCAGGGTGACCTCGAACTCACAGAGATCCGACTGCCTCTGCCTGCCAAGTGCTGGGATTAAAGGCATGTGCCACCAAGGCCCAGCCCAATTATCTTTCATCTAAGCACTACACAAAGGGTACAGTCACTTCAACTTTCATACAATGCACTACTGTCTTCCATCAATTAATTTTAATACATATTTGGATATGCAGAAGCAGAAATACAACTAATACATACCTGTGGATTTTCCAAACGTTTTAAATATTCTTCAAATGACCCTTCTATAAACTGCAAGAAAAGAAATTATATTAGGGACCTGTAGAGGTGGTTCAGCGGGTAAAAGACTTCTTGCTTTTGCAGAAGACTTGGGTTCAATCCCCAGCACTCACATGCAGCAGCACACAACCACCTGTATCTCCAGCTCCCTCTTCTGGCTAAGGTACCTGAACACATTATACACATACATATAAGCACATATATATTAACTTTGTTTGTTTGTTTTTCGAGACAGGGTTGTTCTATGTAGTTTTGGAGCCTGTCCTGGAACTATCTCTGTAGAGCAGGCTGGTGTCGAACTCACAGAGATCCACCTGCCTCCACCTCCCGAGTGCTGGGATTAAAGGCATGTGCTACCACTGCCCTTTTTTGAGGGAGGGACCATTTTTTTCTTTGCTGAGACAGGGTTTCTCTGTGTAGCCTTGGCTGTGCTAAAACTCACTCTGTAGATCAGGCTGGTTTCAAACTCACAGAGATCTACTTGCCTCTGTCTCCCAAGTGCTGGGAGTAAAGGCATGAGCCACCACTGCCCAGCAAAAAATACTTTTAAGAAATACGCCAAACAACAGTGGGTTTATTGTGTAAATTTCACTGAGTCACAGGGTTCTTATACAAACCTAGACTTTATCAGCAATATTAAAAGATACTCATGGGTATCTGTACAAATCCTTAAGACAATAAATATGCAGAAGAATTTAAAGTAGGAAATGTTGCCAGGAAGAGGATGCCTGCTGGCCAGAACCTGGATGGACACAGGGAAGCAGCCACTACACAGAATACCAATGTAGCAAAGGAGGAAGACCTGACCAATCCAGCCAACTGAAGCAGGGCAACCTAGTAGGGAGCTGAATGAGAGGACAGGAAGTGGGGTCAGTTCATAGAGGGCCTGGACTTTCAAACAAGACAGAAAAGGCAATTCTAGGCCACTGCAGATGGCACTCTGAACTGAAAAATAGCAATGGTACTTTCAGAGTAACTTGGCAATGGTCAGTAGGTTCAGGCCAAATGAAACAGAGGAAAAAGATTATGCTAACCACAGAGAAGAGTAGATCATTTCAATTAAGATTTTTTGAAATACAGCTTGCTTTGTTTCTTTGTCATGAAATAAGTGTACTCAATCTATACTCAACCATTTTTTGTTTTCATTATAACAACTACAAAAATGTGAAAAAGTGCTGTGGTAGTTTGAATGTTTGGTCCAAAGATAATAGAAGTCTTTGGGAAGGATTAGGAAGTGTGGTCTTGGAGGAGGTATGTCACTAGGAGGGACGACCTCTGAGGTTTCAAAAAGCCCACACCATTCTCAATTAGCTCTCTCTGTCTTCCTGTCTGCAGATCAAATGTAAGCTCGCTCCCGCCACCCTCTTCCCC
>LOJH01001305.1:2677-35553 GCA_001685095.1 Ellobius talpinus
ATAGATAGATAGATAGATAGATAGATAGATAGATAGATAGATAGATAGGACATATGATTCAGGAAAAAACTCATTGATAAACCTGGTGAAACCTCATGATCTCCATCTATAATATAGAAATCCAATAAATCTGATAATAAACAAATACAAAGGATGACAAGGTAGTGAAACCACCTTAGTGTCCATTTAAAGAAATTTGGATTAAGACCACTGATTACTGAAGCAATGAAAGATGGATGTTGCCTGTAAAACAGAGGGCAAATTCATCTGTCTTCTCATGTCTCAATCAATTCAGACTCATGGCTGATTAAAAGATGATCATTGTTGATGATGATAATTATTTACTTTACTCACTCCATGAATGGACATGCTATTCAATTTCTTTCATAGGTAATTTAAAAGACACATGAGTAGCGATGTTTTGCCTTCTATCTGTGCATCATTTAATCTGGCTCATTTATTTTTAAGTCAAAATACTTATCTTTTAGGATTTCCTTTGCTTCTAATATTTTGGGTTAAGTAAAAGTTATTCTTTAAAATATCCTAGGATCATTAAGTATACATTGTTGTGGGATAATGCTCTTGTACATTGTAAAGATTTGTTACGCATATTGGTTTAGTAAAATGCTGATTGGCCAATAGCTAAGAGGAAGTATAAGTGGGAAAATTAGACTAGGAGAATTCTGGGAAGAAGAAAGAAGAGATGTAGCTACAAGCCAGACACAGAGGAAGTCAGGTAAAAATGTACTATTGAGAAAAGGTGCCAAGCCACATGGCTAAAAACAGATAAGAATTATGGGTTAATGTAAGTTGTAAGAGTTAGTTAGTAATAAGCCTGAGCAACAGGCCAACTGATTTATAATTAATGTAAACCTCTGGGTGATTATTTGGATCAAAAAGCTATGGGACCTTTTGGGACAGAAATTTCTGTCTACAATGAATTAGAAACATACTAGGCATATAGTAAAACTTAGGTAAATGTGTTTATGTGTGTAACTTGTTTGAGTCACACTAATAATATCCATCCAATGTCTAGCAGGATTTTGGAGGCCCCAGTGTGATATGGGAATTTCTAAGTTAGAACTGAAAGATAAATCAAGTCATATCTTAATATCTTTTTATTTCTAGAAGTGTTAAAGCATGAAACTTTAGTTTCAGTATATTACTTTATAATAAGTTAGGTTGCTATCCCCACACAGGTGAGCTTTTTTAAGACTTACACAATTTTATTCAGGCCAAAGTCTCGGACATAGTTCTCAACTCATAAAAAGAATCTGGAGGATGTCCAGATGAAACTCAGTAAAAGTTGGTTAGTAACATTATGTTAGATTTGCTTTCTATGCTCAGCAGAGAAGTCAATCACAAACCAAAAAATTCTTAGTGGAGAGTTTATTATTAAAGGAGAAACTATGGTTTCTGTGTAATATCCTGGTGATAGTATTCACTCTGTTCATCCTTCCATTTCTGTATTTACCTCTTTGATGCAATATAATGAAAACTGATGTTTGGGTGATCCTGAGGCACTCTAAATGCTTGACCCTCTAGAATATATTCTATTGAACTCAGGATAAATTATTATAAAAAAATAAGAAATTCTTAAAATCTATTTGATAACCTCAGTATAAAATGTGCTATGCTTATTTTACTAATATTTAATTAATCAGAACTTCTAGATAACTAAATCATTGACATTTCAGGAAATACATTAAAATAAGTTATTGTGAGTTAAGATATATAAAGATGGTCAGTAGCATACAGTGACTCTTAAATCTATAATTGTTTTCTATAAGAACTTGTGAAAACTCCCCATAGCTCTTTGACTTTGAGTATTTGTCAGAATTTCTATCTAAATAAATATTGTGCTCAACACTTTTAGTAAATTTTCAGCATTGTTTTCTGTAATGTTTTTGTGATATAATTTATTTAATCCTTTTCATCTAACTGAATCCTAATGTTACTGACAAGGTTTTGCTATTGCCTGCTTCAATGAACAGTTCTGCAGATGCAGAGACCCATAGCCCTATTTTAGACAGAGTTCAGAAAACTCCATGGAAGAGGAGGTGGGCCTTTAGGAGCCAGAAGGTTTCAGGACCCCACAAGAACACAGACAACAGAATCAACTAAGCAGGGTTCATAGGGTCTCACACAGAATGATAATCCTGGACCCTGTATGGGTTTGTATTATGTCTTCTTAATATATGGTATGTTTGTGTAGCATGTTGTTTTTGTGAGACTGCTAATAGTTGAAAAGGGGCTGTCTCTAGCTCTTTTGCCTTCTCTTGAAAACTCTTTCCTCCAGTAGGTTTGCTTCATCAAGCCTTGACATTCCTGGGAGGCCTGCTGTTTTCTGAAGGGAAACAGAGGAGGAATGGGTCTGTGAGAGAAAAGAGGTGCAGAGAAGGGAGAGGAGTAGAATGAGTGGAAACTGAGGTTAGGATGTGCTGAATGAGAGAAAAATAACCAACAAACAAATAAAAAAAGTAAAAAAAACCTTAATGATTCCATACCCATATCTCTACAGATCTCTACCTACTGTATTTGGAGGGATTATGTAAAATTGTAACTACAGTTAAAATCTATGAACAGTTTTTAGAACAATGATTACTCTCCTGCTTCCAAACACCATTAAAGAGAACTAAGTAAAATATTAATTATATCTTTGCTATGCCTGGGCAACAACTTTTTTCAGTTTGCTTATGTAATAGCTGAAGATTAATATTTCATTGTTTCCATTTCTATTAATGTGATTACTATAATAATTATTGACCATTTCTTGTTTTTTTCTCAAAATTTCTCTCCACATCCATTTCCCTATCATATTATTGTTAATTGAGAACTATAATGAACTTAGATTATATTAGTACTTAGTCAAATAGGAACATTAGACATTCATCTGAAATTTCTGCAGCTTTTCCTTCTTGTACTTAGAAAAAAATGAATGTTTGTGTGTGTGAATGAGCATGCATATGTGTAAGCAAATATATGTACACATATATATATCTGAAAGGCATGTAATATCCAAATAGAAAATGCTGAGGGAAGTTCATTGAGCAAGATCAACAGAAGGAAGAAATTTATTAATGTAAATTAACAAATTGAAAATTAATAAAATGGAAATTATTTGCAAAAAACTTTACATAAAAAGCAAATGTAAATTATGTCCAATGAGCTATTATCAGGCATATTAGAAAGGTAGACCATGAAGGTAATCATAAAATATATATTGGTGAGTAGAAAAATATTTTAAACAGAATCTATAATTGCCTATTAAATACAGTAAATATACTATATAAATATCAAATTAGGTAACCCAGTTATGTGAATTTTAAAACACTTCCATAGAATACATATACTAGGCAAATACTGTTACAGAATGTCTCATATTTGTGGTGGTTTGTGTGTATATTCCATTTTCTGTTCTCAAGGGCAGGATTAACGACTGAATTCTGACATTTCTGAGAAGATAAGCAAAATGTATAGACTATTTTCAGAATATATCACATTGAACAGTAATACCCTTATTTCTAGACTTCTAGCATCACTCTTTCATGAACCTGCATTAACATGTTTAGTATGTAACAGTACACTATATTAGTGACTATATAATTATGCAAATAAAAAATCTAAAATACATTGCAAACAAACACAATTATATATGTAAATTTTCTGGTTCAGTTTTGCAAAGGGCAGTCAAGTAGCTATCTATCAAATAAAACTATGGAAATTTACAATTCTCAACTTAATTTTATCATAGAATGAAGGAATCTTTAAAATCAACATTTTGTTGTAATGTGATACTATAGCAGAGACAAACACAGAGGGCTATGAAACCACAGGGATGTTCTCCCATTCTTCCTGAGCATGTGAGGACAACTTTTGGGGAAGTGTGAATTGGATGATGGAAATAAATTGCCCAGAAATAATAAGAACAGAAATCAGGGTGAGCCCACATAGTTATAAAAATCCAGTAAAGGTAAGAATTTCAGAGAGCAGAGGAAGGCAGAAAAGGAATATAAAGAGGCCTATGTTTTCTATTTCAAAATTATGTTCTTGTTAAAATGTGGCCATGATTAAAAGAAAGGTGAGGATGATGATGAGATGTCATCACCTGATCTGACAGTGGGATTTTCGATCCAATAACAAAATGGCCAAATAATAATTGTGTGCAGGGTCTGACAACTGTAGATAAATATTAAGAGTTTAGTTACTTAAAATGTTTCACTAGCCAGAAGTATGAAATTGAAAAACATTTTTAATAAATAGAAAGAAAATGGGATGATACTAAAAAAGAAAGATTTGATAGGTAATGGAAAATTTAAGACTGTCCTACTTATTCTCATCAGTGGAGACTGATATCTAAAATATAAAATAATAGAAAATGCAAAGAGAAGTAAACTGTAGTTTGTGTAAATTCCCCAGAAACATAAAAAGACACTCAAGAATATGTTCAGTCTATTTCCTTTGTGCATAACAGGGTTTCTCATGTCAGCAAAAGGACTCATATAGAGGAAGACAAATGTGCACAAGCACATACCACGCACACACACATACACACATGCACACGCATACACTCACTTTGCAAGTATTAACACATATGAGCACAGTCATACATCTCATTTACTTCCTTCAGAATGGTTATTTACAGCTTCCAGATCCGTCCATTTACCTGTGAATTTTATCATTTTATTTTCTCAATTCCCTCATCCCTTTACTCCCAACAAACTCTCCCATAGAGCTTTTTAAATTAATTATTATTATATAATAATTATACAAATTATATATCACATATTATGTATCATATATTATATATTATATATGGGGGTATCTGTTATAAACACATTGTGTATTAGTATAATAACACAGACACACACATATAATGAAAAACAACTTGCTCAGTTTATATAAAGTTACTTGTATGTATCTCTTAATGATTGTTTAACATTTGGTATTGGGTAGACAATAGAAATACTATTTATTTTCCAGTATAGATAAAGAATGTTTTATTGTATATATGTACCATATATATAATTCATTTCATCAGCTGATAAACATCTGAACTGCTTAAACTCTGGCTATTGTGAATAGAGCACCACTGATCATAGATAAACAATGTATCTATAGTGAAATACAAAAAGCTCTGGGAATTTGTCCAAGAGTAGTACAGTCAGATTATATAGAATATCTATTTCTGCCTTTTGAACAACCTCCCCACTGACATTCAAAATGACTGCACCAGTTTGCCTGCCCATAAACAGTGGAGGAGTATTCTCTTTTACTCATATACCAACTAGCATTTGTTGATTAAAGATGGTATCTATTCTGATTAAAAGTGTTAATATCAAAATATTTCAATTTGTACTTCTTGATATTAAAATATTTTGAACATGAAAAAATATTTCTCTGGCTATGAAAACATGACCTGAATAATGCAGAACCAAGTGACACACTGACAAGGAAGGAGAATAGCTCATGTGGTCTCAAGCATAGAAAAAAATAAAATAAAAACAGAGCCAATTGGGGAATATTGAGAATGAAAGAAATTGTTTTGCCAAGGTAGAGACACACAGACACACAAACACACCCACACACACATATATTTATATACATATACATATAATGATTTTGAGTCAGAACAAGAGAGAATACTTGGAAAGAGTTCAAAAGAGAAAAGGAATGTAGGAATGATATAATTGGGGTTTTGCTACTATATTTTGCAAATTTCATAATTTTATTTTTCTTGATAGTTAAATACAATCTATTTAATAAGTTAAAAGTACAAAAATATTTTAAAACATTAAAAACCATTATCTTCCACATATACTTCTTTCTTTGAAGTTGCTTTGTTAGTTTCTTACTTCATTTTTGAATAGTTTGTTTCATTAAACCTTGGGTATTTTTAATCATTTGTTTATTGTTCACATTAATTTTCTGTCTTATATGTACGAGGCAAAGATGGTTTCCTATTCTACAAGCCACCTCTTTTTTTGATGATAATTTTCTATGTTGTGCAGACACTTTAGAGTTTCATGAGATCCTATAATTTATCAATTGTTGATCTTAAAGCCTGGGCTGATGTTTTACTACATGGAGAGTCTCTTCATATGCCTTTAAGATTAAATATATTACCCCCTATCTCCCAGAAGAGATTAAGGATACTGGATCTTAGGTTTATACTGTGGGAATTCCTTCAGCCAATAGCTTTTAAGATACTAGCCCACTTGGGCATATTCTCTTATACTATAAATGCAGCTGTAAAGCTTGTACTCTCAGATGCTGGATTTGGTTCCTGTTCACTGTTCGTTCAGAAGACTGTGATCTGTCTGTCTACCCCTAAATAAAGAACCCTTTATTATACTCAATTCTGAGCTAGTGTGGGACTACTTTATAGCATCCGTTTACAGGTTTAGGTCCTACATCTATGTGGAGGTTAGTTTTGTACAGCAAAACAGTTGAAGATCTAATTTCATGTCCTATCCCTGTTCAGCAGTTTGTTTGTTGAAGATGATACATGTCCTTACTTGCATTTATTTATTTGTTTGTTTTTACCTTTTTTTGAAATACAACACTGTCCAAAAAATTATCAAAGAAATGGCCTACATGTTACAGTCTACTTCTTAGGGAACTCAAGATGAGAACCTGGGTTAAGGAGCTGAAGAAGAGGATATAGAGGAGTGATGGTTGGTGGGTTGCTTACAGCGCCCTGCATAGCTTGTTTCCTTAGATAATCTAGGGATACTTGCCTAGGGTGATATTATTCCTGAGTTAATCCATCCTCCATGAATCTGTAAAACACTGAGCAAATATGCCAATGAGCCGACCAGAATAATAATATTTTAGTATGGTGGTCCTCTCTTCCCTGTTACTTCAAGTAGACAACTTAGAATTTCCATCATAGATACTTCAGAAGGTTTTATTTCTAAGCTATATTCTAGCTATCTCAGTCATGTTTATATTTGAATTTTCAGATTAGTTGTTTTCTATTTTTGTGCACTGCATTTCAATTTTGATAGGTATTGATTACAAACATATTCTATGTCACATTTGGAAGCTTTGTTTCAATCTTTAAATAATTGTGTTGAACTGGGGTTTCATTAAGTTCTGAAAAGTAGTATATTTCTAGGGAATAGAAAAGAACAAAGAAATGAAAATAAAAAGTTTAATAATGCAAAACAAAGATTACATGGTATTAAAAGGAGAAGAAAAAAGTATACGCAGGAATAGGTATATAGAGAAAATTGAAAAAGGTATATGAATAATTATTACTGTTGACACTTCCTAAAATATATATATATATATGTATGTATGTATGTATGTATGTATGTATGTGTATGTGTATGTGTATGTGTATGTATATGTATATGTATATGTATGTATATATATATGTATATATATACATACATACATACATACATAAAAGGAATCTAAATGATGGTACCCTTTAATAAGTGGCCAGTCCCTTTCCCTATACATCATCAATTAATGATGAATAAATAAGCCTGCAATGGTATAGGTAAAATCTTTTCAAGTTGTCATTGTGATCTCATAGAACTCTGAGATATTAAAGATTGTTGCCATTGCTTTTGGGTACCCTCAAGATCAAAGCAGAGAGGGATTCTGTTTCTGTAAATGCCATATTTTTTTGATAATGGACCATAGATAAATAAAACTAGTACAAAACTAAATGTTCTGAGCACATAGTGCTGGAAAGTTCTATAGTCACTGCTGGGAGAAAAAAGCATTATGCAGATGAGAACACTGTGAAATATAACAATGACTACCTCATAGATATTCTCATTGGTAAGATATTACTATGAATGATATTAGGTTATTCAACCATTTGCTTATTGAACTTAATGTGGAATTCATTCCTGGTACTGGTAACTGGGCCCAAAACTCATCACTCATGATTTCTTAGTCCTGAAGGAAGAATTTACTATTCTACTGTAAAGCAGATGTAATGAATTATGTTGTACAAATTTAAAGGAGCATTCTTTTAAGTTGTTGGTAATTAATAAAGACAATGACAATTGATCAATTTTCAGAGAATGTGGAACTATGGATAGCTCAGCTCTAAATGGGACACTTATTAAAATCCCCTCACTTCAAAGCTAGGAATCCAAATGAAAAAAGGTTGTAAGAGCCAGAGTAGATGACATCTGCAGGAAAGCATCATTTGATTGACATGACATCAGCATTGAACACATGATCTCACAGAATATGTGAATAGATAAACAAGATCTGCACAAGACCAAGCTAGCCAAAATCTCAACATATATGAGGGTGGGGGTAGAAGGCTCATGATAGATAAGGCTTATCCCTAGTTGAGAAAATTTTGGAAATTCATAGTCACTGAGATTGTTGATTAGATTTTCTTCACAGGTACCACTCCCAATGCTCTGTTGAATTGTCTTCCAGACATGAACACACAGGGCACTCTATGTTAATTCACTGGATTAAAATAAAAGAGCACATGAATTTGGAATATAAAAGTGGCTGTGGAAAGGAATAGAAATAACTGGACCAGAGACATTTGGGGTTGATTTGATCAAAAATGTTATAATTTTTAAAGTTATAATATACTAAATACATAAAGATGCATGGTATAAATCTACTGGGCACCTGCTAAGAGAGGAATAACAATTTTCTCCAAAGGAACTGTCACTGTTTCTGTCAATCACACCCCAGGGAAGTTTATAAGGGAAAAAAAAGACTCCATGATTTTTATTTGTTTTTGGTGTTTTTTGTTGTATTTTGTTTTGTTTTTATATTTTTAGTCTTACTGACCTTTAAAAAATATCCTTTCTTTATTTTGGAGTGAAAGAGAGGAATTGTATAGGTCTGGATGTGGTTAGGACCCAAGAGAAGTTGGGGAAAAGAAAAGAATATGATCAAAATATATTGTATGAAGAAAATAAAATGAAAACCAATCATTTTTCTATTTGCTAATAAAATCCAGGCAAGGTTGGAAAGGAAGAATGAACATAGCAACAGGGGAACTAGTTCTATACCTTAGAGGAGAACACATTAAACTTATTTTGACTGAATACATGGTGTTGGTGATTGCTCTGTATTAAGCAGATGAGTTAATTTTTTATAACATATGATTTAAAAAGTGGTGAATTAGAAATATAATGTCGAACAAGTTAATTTACAACTTCCTCATGGTACATTAACACAAACAGAAGAAGTAAAAAATCTGTCTATTTTTACTGAAAGCTTTGGGTAAAACCCAGAAGAATGGATCAGTAGGGAAGGTCCACACTTTGTAATCCAGTACTAAGTGGTTAATGTTCAGTTGATATGCATATAGACTGAACAGGTTGCTTTCGTTTATTCAGGAACAGATCTGTTTGTAAAGAAGAAGTCATGAATTTCAGAAGATTCAAAATGGTGAAACATAAGAGAGATGGGAAGAAAAAAGTTGAAGGGAGCAAATTATTTATATTGTAACTAAAAAGTTTAACAGTTAATGAGACAACATTTACAAGGTCTGTTTGTTACTGGAAAGAAAAGAAGCAGATGATACGATCTTCAGAGTAGAGGAAAGATAACTGTAAACATCATGAGTGAGCATAATGGGGTTAGATTGGAATATATGGATGTTATATTAGCTCCATATTTGAGAGACCTCTAAGAATCAGGAGAATGAAGTTTTCGAAACAGCTGTAAATGGATACCAAAATTTTATATTGTATTAAGAAGTTTTGGGATTAATGGTAATGAAAGTAACAATATGTATTACTAGATGCCCACATAGATAATAATGAGGAAGAGAAAAATTTCTACTGGATGGAACAGAGAGAAGTAGCTGAATACAGAAGAAGTAAAGAGAGGTGAGACAGAGGGAAGCAGTGAGAATGGGAAGGGAGAAGATGAAAAAGATTAAGGCAGCATTTATGAAGAAGCTAGATTACATGATCAGAAAAAACATCTTACACTTAAAATTTTTACAGGTCATTTTACTCATTTGAAGCCATATGTATTATTGATTAGTAAACAAATTCTTCATGCTTCAGAAGCAGAGTAAAGTAGAAATATATGAACTCCTTGTGAAGGTTTGGTCAGTACTGGAGGATCGCTAAAAATAGATCAAATTAGCTCTTAGTGTATGGTGAATTTGCATATTCTACAGCATGCAAAATTGTCAAATGAAGTCTCATAATTTCCTTTTATTTTAATGCATGAGAAACTTGATCTGCATTCCGGGGCGTATGATTAGCTGTACGTTACCATTTCCTTCCTCATTCAATGTTGCTTTATGAGAGACTTACCAAGGAGTGAGCATGTGTAATTATTCATAGAGGAAATTAACGTCGTATGGAAGCAAGAGGTTGAAATGTGAACTGCACCACACTGTCTTACTTTGAAATAAAAGTTAAATGAGTTCCTGAGGCTCAAAATGAAGTAGGAAGAGCTATATGTTAAAGATACTTTTATCTCTAGAAACGAGAGGACACGTGTACATACCTTTAAAGAAAAGGTGCAACATATCATCAAGTCTGATTATTTTTAACTGAAAGACATCTCAGAAAGAATAGACTAAGTTAAAAGGAAGAGGATTTAACAGAATCAGAAATTCTGTTAAAAATAAATTACGTATTTCAATTAGTAACTTGAGATTCTAAGAAATTTGTTTCGAAAAATGTACTATATTTGCCTCTCTTTTAGGACTATGAGCATTACTTCTTTCTTTCATCTTATACTTCAAGTCTATTTACTGTATGGAAATGACTAACCCACTGAGTCCAGTAATTACTAAATCAACTGATTTCTATCCTCTCAGATCATACAATCGTTAAGAGTTACATGTACGGATCAGGGGAATCCTGAAAATACAGGCGTTGAATAGCTTATTCTGCATTTGGCTTTCAAAGTGTCCATATTCAAGTAAGGGTGAGATTACATTATTCCCATAATGCTATAGTCATACTGAAACTTACATTTATTTAGGCTTTAAGTCACAGACTAAGTGAAATTATCATTGTAATTCAGTGCCGATCTAAAATTTCCTCAAGCTACTAATATTCATTTGTTATAGCTGGCAGCTTCAAACATATTGTCCCTAACCATATGCTCTTCCCATTACTCCTAACTAGTAATTAAGGCATAGATTATTTCCGCTTCACATTTTTCAAGCCAGAAAACCTTCTTCTAAAACCTTCTAAACCTATCAGGAACATATCCACCAGGCTTCAAATTTTACTTTCCTCATTACAGCTCTCCCATTGCTATACCATTTGCATTGTTTCCATTTAATTGACCCATTATGACCTTTTCTTTGAACGATATGAAATATGTAGTAAGACGTGTTGTCGTTGCTTAATGTTCAGTCCATCCTTAGTCAGATTTTTTAACTGGAAAATAGTAACCAAAGACTATTGTGTGAACTTTTAATAAAGTGTGAAGAATTTGGCCAAATTTACACTAAACAATGTATTTTATTTGTTGCCTTTCATAAGTGCTTGCTCTCAATTTGCTTCGTTTAAAGGGTGTACTAGTACATTTCCAATAGAGAATTCATGGTGATGGCATGGAAAGATAAGTTGCAATTTACATATTACTGTACCTACTGCACAGTATACATGGGGGGAGTAGCCATTATAAGGTCATAATCACATGCATCGGTTTATATTTTAGATACATATACCCGAAATGTAAAATGTAAACCGATGACTGTGATATGTGTGTGTGTTTGTGTGTGTGTATGTGTGTAAGTAAAAAGCATCTTGATAGACACAGCTAAGACTGCATTAAAGTAGTGATAGCAAAACCAAAACACTGTGTGATTTGTATCAACAGCAATGTGGTCCATTTGTTAAGATAGCTTGCTATTGAGATCACCTCCTTGTCTGAAAAGTGAAAACCAAGATTAAAGAAGGATCAGCTTTCATTCACAATCTTCTCAAGAAAGATACAGACTTTTCTGTCTGTGAGAGTTCCAGAGCAAACACTTAAGACACCAGAGATAAAAAGGATTGGCCTGCCAGTCACAGGACTATAAACCACAACAGTGCATATGAGAAACAGAGGAAGGGGAAAATTCAACCCAACAAAACCCAGCAAATCTCCTCTTAAGTGTGTCTTCTAGTAATTACCTACTACTAGCATATTAATTAGTTATAATGTTAACTCATTCAGACCTTTTGAACCATTATCTGTATAGCTTGTCCCAAATTGAACTGAGTGCGTTAAAAATCTGTTAGACTAGATATGTGAGGCTGGACAATGACAGAAACGTGAAGAGTCATCTGTTTAAAAACTGAAGTGATGCTTCCCACACTAAAATTAAAAAAAAAGACAGCATGGATCATGTTTATGCAAATTTGAGTTTTATTTTCCTCACTGTGCATTAAGAGTGAGTACATGTGAGCGTGAGCTTTGGAAGGTTGTAGGTTGAAGACTGATTTAGCACTGTTCAATTAGAGTTTAAGTTACTTGAGGATATGCTATTCCTCAAATCCTTCTGCCTTCAGATTTAAAGAGATGCCAAGTTGACAACTGGGTCTTTTTAGTAATTGAACTACACTTTCCAGCATTAGTGCTTCTTTTATAAGATGACAAAATCTTCTATTTTCTCTACTTTGACAATACATGATTGATTGATTTAATTTATAAAGCAGTGATAATGTAACAAAACAAGAAACAGATTCTAGCAAAAAATACTTGCATCTATGCTTTTATGCAGATGATCTCCAACTAATGACAAGGTCACTTCTCAAATAAGTTCACCATACATTGAAAATGATGGATTTATAATCCATTTACACACCTAAATATCATTACTAAACAAGATAGCAATTCTAGAGCCTTAGTCATTTTCTTTGTTGTTCTTGTGACTCATATTCCTGTGATTCTAGATGCTACAAGAAAATCATCAAAACTCAATGTTCTTTTTCCACAAAGTGTGTATTGTTTCTGTACTATTTTAGAGGTAGAATTATGTGTTGATGCACCTTGAGTCGTACGTCTTTGCCAGGTATTGTGATAGGCATGCTTTTGCCATAACACCTCCTCTTCACTTTTACATTGCAGTTGATCTGGTATGCTTTACTTTGACATTTCACTTTCCATCTCAACATCAATACTAGATCCATGGGTCAGCTTCTACTTTATTCATTTATCCACTAACCCTATCACCTTTTTGCCATAACATAGTAAGTTGGATTATTATAACGATGTGAAATCCTCATTATTTTAGCAGTTGTATACACCCACAGCCTGCCTTGCTCTCACAACATGAACATCAACAAAAGTTCTAAATAGCTTTTCATGCCATTCATCCAAAGACGTCTTCCTCCACTAAAGGGACAGTTAAATCAGAGAAATAAAACTTTATACAATTTCATAACAGCCTAATATTTTATGACTTCATTAAACAATTATATTTCTATAGCCATGGATAACTAGGCAAAAGTAAAGATGTTTAATATAGAATAGTGAATAACATGGGAAATTCTTTGTGTACTTGGCCCCAAGTTGCTGGTGTATTTGGGAGAAGTTTAGTGATATTGCCTTGTTGAAGAAGTATGTCCTAGAAGTCAGGATTTCAGAGACACAACTCCAAATCTACATTGATCTTGTGTTTGCAGTTGCAAATGTGAGCTCTTCGCATTTGTTCCTGCCACCATGAAGGGGAGAGGGGAGGGGAGGAATAGAGGAGGAGGGGATGGGGGAGGGTTGATAAGAACCATCACTGAACTCTATGTCCTTTGCCAACAATTTCAATTAATATTGAAATTATGTGTATGAATGTAAATATGCACATGCCTACAGACACACATACTATCAGACATGGTTCTATAGTTGGCTGAGGTGAAATAAAAAGACTAAGGCCAGCTGATGATTCTAAGGAATGTAGCTTTGAGGAAATATTTTTGTTATTTGGGGAGAGGGGCAGTGGGTTTCAGGAAAGGGCTTCTCTGTGTAGCCCTGGCTGTCCTAAAACTTTCTCTGTAATCCAAGATACCAGGTTGGACTCAAACCCACAGAAGTCTGCCTGCTTATTCCTTCACAGTGCTTGGATTAAGGGTGTGTGCCACCACCACTTGGAAAGAAAGAACACTAAACACATGATGATTTAGCAAATTGTGCCTAATGAATTTGATGGGTAAATGAATAATTCTGTAAAATATAACAAAATATAAAAGACAGTGAATATTTATTTCAAAATCACCAGAAAAATTTGGACTTAGAATGATTTTGAAAATAGATGTGTTTAATTTATAAGAAAAAATAAAAGATATAAAAGGTATCTATATGACCATTTCAAACGTGAAAAACAATCACACCAGTTCTTAGATATTTTATTATGAACTCTAACAAAACTAAGTTGTGAATCATGTCGCTATCGATTAACACTGGTGAATTACATGCACCAAGCAAATTATAAAAATTATTTTTTTAAAATAAATACAGGCTGTACAGAAATATGCGAAGCAGTCAAAAGAGTTAAAGATACAAATGTAAACGAGTGTTTAATACATGTCAATATCCCATTTCAATTTATAAACAAAAATATTGACTTACTAAATTAATGGTGGAAAGTTATTTGGCTCACAATTTGGGTGAGGAAACCAAGAATCTGATCAGAAATGTACTCAAATAAATCAAAGATGTAAAGACTTCAAGTTGAAGTCTTGGCTATGAAAGAAAATAAAAATTATAAAACTAGTGTCATGAGGAGATGTGTTCTTGTTATACTTCTAAAACGATTTTAGTGAAAATGATACATCCGTGTGTGTTCAAAAATATGAGTTAAATATCCATGAAATTGTTAAGGTTGAGAGATACTGGAGCATGACTGATCAAAGCAGAGCAATGAGGCAAATGTTCATGAAAGTGCAAAAGCACAACTGAGAGTAGATCAGCCACACACGCAAAAGAGAGAGCACCTGATCTGGGATACTTACTAAAAAGACTAAAGTTTCACACATTATTGGAAAGTGTATGTGTGTTTGTGTTTTTATAAACTCATAAGTGGTATATGTAAAGTTTTCAGTATATACTGAGAAAAACACACTTTTGTATGGTATATGAACTAAGAATATATATGTGTGTGTCTACTCATGTATGTATGCATGCATGTATATATGTATATAGTGTTTAAACTAAGATTGTTATGGCCTGAAAAGGGTGTATAGTATTTACATTTCAGTATCTACAATGAAGATTCATTTGAGCATAATCCTGTTCACTTTTGTTAAAGCCTTGGTGTTCCAACATCATGGTGGAAGGATTGAACAATTTTAACAGAGCCATATGGCCCACCAGGGTAAAATATCACTCTATTTATAGGCAGAAGTGGCTGACCATAGGTACAATATCAACCTTCCCAATAGTTACAGCATCACGTCAATTTGTATAAAGTGTTTCTAAGCTTCATATAGCATATGAATATATATCTTCAGCAAGAATGTACTGATAATATAGTTTTATGAATTGCTTAATATATGTGTGTAATTGTATCAGAGTGTTATAAAAATGAATACATACTGAGAGCCAGTGGTACATGCTTTTGAGACACATAATCTCTTATGTTTTCTATTTGGAGGACTGGAGTGAATTTCTGAGAACAAGCATTTATTTTCCATTTTAATTAAACTAAACATTTAATTACATTTCCACTACTCTGTCAGCAGAAATGAATCTATAAATGTGGAGTGAAAAATTATGAGAGCTGGTCTTTAATATCCCATCACAAACAGAACATGTTATGGGCAATCTGTTCTTTGAGGGTACATAGCAGCTGTGTTTCCCATGAATGTTAATTTTGTTGGAGCATTCAACTACAATATAGAACTTTTATATTCTTAGCTAAGATTGACCAGTGGAAGCTCAGATCTTGAAAGTACATGCCATATTTATAATCATACCTTTGCCCCTCAGGGTTTTAATTTTCAGCACAAGGGAATTGAAAAAGTGGAAACACTTTGCATATCAAGTACAAGTTTGCTGGGAAGCAGAATATGCACTGCCTATGTTCAAATTCACATCAATAAAATTCTGTGAACACTTAGACTTGTTATTTTATTTTCAGGGCCAATATGACTACAGCAATTTGCTGGGCACTGTGAAATCTAAATGGTATCAGCACACAAAGTGATTATAATGATGCTAGAAGGAAGGCTTATAAATATGAGAAGCCATGAGAAGTAAGGAACAATGCTGCACAGGGACACATGAAGTTTCCTCTTTTACTTATTTTTCCCTCCTAGCAGAGCTCCTAAAGGGTCATGGTTCAGAATTTATAGGATTCTGGGTTCCCTTCTTATGTCTGTTCAAAAATCAGAATCCAGTAACAATCAGAAATCATCATATTTCTTTGGAACAAAACTAAAAATATATTTATCAAGATTATAAAATTGACACATAAAATCAACATACTTATATGCTAATACACATTGGGGAATTTACCAATGAAGTACATAAAAAACAAGCTCTCTTTCAAGTGTGTCGTGTATATAAAACCAAAAGTACTATCACTATAGGGAAATAGTTTGGTGAGAACAGACAAGAAATTATGCTATCAAGTTAAGAAAATATAATTCTTTCTTGAAGATTTGTTAATAACATGTTCAAGGCCAACTGTTTGAGAAATAAAATTTCTAACATTGTTTCTTGCTTCCTACAATAACTGTTCCAACGATAACTGGAAAGACTGGATTCCTTAGAAATTTAGTCAGTGCATCACACAGAAGAGAACCTCAGTTTGGTTCTCAGCAGTTCACAACTGGCTAAAATTTCTGCTCTAGGGAATTCAGGTGTGTTTGCTCCCAAAGCACTTCACTCTGGTGGATGTATAACACACTCACACACACATTTTAGAAATATTAAAGGTAGATCTTTAATAAATATAATATGCTTACAATTATATTTTGTTTTACAGAGTTATTCTATTTATTTTGTTCGCCTAAATTTTGGTTATGCTGGTAATTTTTTTAACTATGGAAGTAGAACCCTTCTTTCTTTTTCTTGGGATCTTAACTAGCAGAAACTTAGAATGTTTGCACAAATACGACTGTATCTCTTGCTTTACAACACAAGATATTGGCAGATTTGTGCATACACATTTAACTTTCTATTATTTTTTCCTTTCTACCTTGACTTTATATCTTTCATTCTAATAGGAGGTTTTATTAAAATTCCTTCCTCAATCCATTTTAGGCATAATTTAAGTTTATATATACAGAAAAGTTTGATTTTTATCACCGTTTCTCTGGTCATGCCTTTCCAATACCATCCCCTTTCTTATAGTATGTGTTACAGTAGTCAAACACAGGCAATATTTTCAGATACTTCAAGAAATTCCATGTATGTCCTGTCTCCCACATCTGCATCATTAATCAATAACTCTCCTATGACTGTATATCTAACTGTCTATTTAAATATTCCCATTTCTTTTCCACATCATAAATCAAGCATTAGAAAAACAGAAATAATCATTATGTATTCCCCAAATACAGATCTTTATCCATTAGACCTGTTTTAATGACCAATAGAAATACCAATGCAGTCACCCAGTTCAGACATCAGAAATCTCTCCAGTCTTACACCTCCCGCACTCTCATCTAGTGTTCACTACACTGTCGTTTGACAACCCAAATAGCCTTTTCAATTCCATCTACTTCCTCCTACTTCAATCGACATATTCTTACCCAGTTTATTATCATCTTTCTTTTAACACACAAGAACGCATTTCTTAATTAGTCTCTCTACATACGTTGATATCTCTATCCAATCATTCCACACATCACACCAGAGCTGTCTTTAAACACAGAACGGATCCTTCCTTGCTGCCTCATTAGCATTGTGAAAATGACTCAATTTATTTTATAGGACAGAGGGGAGTTGTTATTTTGACACACAAGTGAAAAATCTGTATTTAGTTCTTCTTTTCTAAATATCTAGCCTGGGCTTAAGATGGTAAAGAGTTTCATAAATATTTATCATTGTTCAGTGAACATTAAAATGTCTGGGCGGAATGAGCTCTTCGGCAGTATCTCTGCCGCTACAGAGAAAGAAGTAGTTAGCACAGCATCATGGAATCCAAAATGGCTTCCAGCAAAAGTTGACATGGGAAAGATGAATGAGGGGTTATCATGAAAAGAAATCGAAGACTATCCTTTTCCAAGAGAGAGAAGCATGCAGAGAGCGCACAGTTCACACTATGTCATGGTTTTATGTCAAGTGGGAGAGAGGACAGCACTGGACATGAAGCTGGAAGAGCCACATTTGCAATGTTTGTGCTTGCCAACAGAATATTTTCTCAGAGCAATTTTCTTACCGTTCTATAATGATATTACAAACACCTCTGAGGCCCACGATTTAGACCCTCGAGGAAGGGGTAAAATGAAAAGAGAGTTCACTTTACTTTCATCCTTGGAAGACACATCAAGTGGCATCCTGCTGAGAGTAAAATTGATTTTGGAGTTCCAATACATGTGTAGACATGTAAGAATATCTACCAATGCTCATTAAAATGGATGAGGTGCTACTATAAATGCTGGACAGAATGTCAAATGCCTAAAGTTTTAGGTAAGTTTAAGAAATAGTCTCCCATTAAAAGAACATATGTTATATAGAACCACTATACACATATTATCTATGTTAGTGAAGAAATAACTCAAGTTATAAGCTATTGCTTCTAAAACTTTGAAAGTTTTTAGTGGTTTTTATTTAAGTATATCTGTTGTAATTTGATTTTTGAGCCATCGGTCACAATTATTTAGAAAAACTAAAAGCTACTTCAACATAGATTTTCAGCTTTACGCAAGTCATGCTTTATTTTGCTTTTTTCATGTTGAGATGCTAAGGTGTGGCTTCCCTAATCAGATATCATAATTAGCATTGTTGTTTTTATTATATTTTTCAGTTACTGGACTGCTCGGTGCCCTGATCAGTTTTGTCTTCAACCTGAAACACCTGGGAAGAAATCAATTAAACTGCTTCCACCAGGTTGTTATGTGACCACGTCTGAGGGACTTTCTTAACTATGCATTCAGGCGGGCAGGTATGTAGGTGGTACCATCCTGGCGCAAGTGACCCTGATAGGAGTAACTGATATTAAGCCTGGCATCCATCCAACAACTGCCTTTCTCCCTTCACTTCAATTCCTAACATGCCTTTCTTTGTTGATGGATTGTAATTTGTAAGCCAAATAAATCCTTTCCTGCCCTAAGCTGCTATTGGCTACTGGGTTTTTTTCTTCTTTTTCTTTTTCAGCAATAGAGTAACAACTCAGAATACCTGACCATAATGAAAATTTAGCATAAAGTCACATAAACTAAAATTACTTAGAAACAAACCCACAAGCAGCCTCTACAGAAATATACTTCATTCCTCACTTTCATAGTTTTGGAGAAAGGGTTTTACATACTTGAAATATATTATTTTTCAAAAATAGAAGACTTAGAAACAGACCCAAAGATTATCCCCATTATGCCAAACAATATGTAGGTGAAATTTAATTTTTCCTTTTTTTCACAAAGTAATCTTCAACTCGTTTATTTCCCATTCAGACACTTCATAATTTAAATATATTTTTCACAATTGGCAAACAGTAATAATTTGGAGTTGCTTCTCCTGTCACATAGCTTTTAAAAAACAAAATACAAAACATAGCTAATCTTGTAAATATTAAAAGGCATTACTATAACAACATAGACTGAAATTAGAATTTTGTAAATGTTTGCTACAAAGTGAAAGTAACTACACATATTTTTAAACTTTATTGTTATTGTGTGTGTGTGTGCATACAAGTGTGTCTGTGCCTGCATGCATGCTTGTGTGTGTATGCATGCTCGTGTGTGTGTGTGAACATGTTATGACTCAGGAGTTCAGGTCAGAGGAAAATTCTGGAAGTCAATTCTCTTATTTCCATATGGGTTCTACAGATCAAGTTCAGATTTTCAGGTCTGAGTATCCAGCACCTATACTAACTGAGCAAACGATCTTGCCACCTCTAATTACCTATGTTTTATGAATTCATCCAAAATTGAAACAGGTGAAATATAGCCCCTTACTCTCACGATCATCATCTATATCTGAACACACAATTCATAAGTTAGCTTTCTTTTCCGTTGTAAAGTTCTGGTACTGATTCCATTACAAAGGAATCATATTTGAAGCTCTGCATAGATCCCATGTATGACAATACTGCCAGTAGGGTGCTTGGCACATGGTAGCAATACTTTATCTGTGTTTTCATTTCACTTGTCCCTTCCCTCAACAAAGACCTGTCATGATGTCTCCATTCCATTGTTGCTATAAAGTTTTTTCTTAGCATAAACACCTTCATGAATTCTTCATTATTGGTATAATATGTGTTAAGCTTATTAGACAGATGACTGATTTAGAATGTCTTTGAATCTCTTTTTACCTGGTTAGAACAGTAGGAAAGACTAAGGTTATTTTCAGTGTATCTTTTTATCTTATTATGCTAATTTATATGTTCTATTAATTGCTTAATGCCATGGTGTATTTTATTGATAGGAGCTATCCATCTCAAAAATAGTGAAGAGTTCAATGTCACCATTCCTCAATAGATAGTTACATATTTACAAACAAATCTAATGGTGGAACATAGGTATTTTCACAGATACTGGGGCTGAAGAGATTGCTCAGTGGTTACGAATACTTTTTTTTTAAGAGAACCAGGATTCAGCTCTCAAAATCTACCTAATAGCTCATGAACATCTGTAACTTCTGTTCCGGGGATACACAACAGCCTCTTCTAACTCAATAGGTACCAGCCATGCATGTGATGCACATAAATAGATGCAGGAAAACACTAGTATGCATAAAATAACACATAAATCTCAATTTCAAATCTGCCAAATGATTTTTAAGTAGCAAACCTCAGGGGAGACAAACAGCACCTTTGTAAATTCACTGTTTTAACTGTTTTTGCAGAACCAAAATTAGAATACCACTTTGTTTTACAGAGTCAACTGTATTTTTTGATATGCTTTTCCAAATGCTATTAGCAGCAAGGAAAATTGTTTATGGTGAGATCTAAAACATTTTAAGATTGCTTATGTAAGTCAATAGATACCCTGCTGCTTAATATACCATTGTAGAGAATCTACACCACTGTGGTTATACAAAAATACCAACGGCAGAATAGTTACATTTCTCTGAATTTATACAAAGTAAGTTAGGGGCTCACTAGGTATGCCACAGAGGCATGTAGGTACTGTCCTTCAGATGCTGTGTCAGTCAAGGCCAGGTGGGAACACTGACCTGCATTTCAAAGCACTTCACAATAGATGGTTCTGTGATGGTTACTGTTCACACTTTCAGAATCCAGAAAAACTATTCCAGTCATTGCTTGTAAAATGTTCTCTGTTGTGGTGGTTTGAATGAGACAGGCTCCCAGAGGAACTTACATTTGAATGTCTGGTTCCCAGCTGCTGGTGGTTTAGGAAGGATTATGATGTTCGACCTTGGAGAAGGTTTATTACTGGGCTTGGGTTTAAGGTTTCAAAAGTCAGTATCAGGCCCATTCTCCTCTTTCTGTGCCCGTCTTATGGATAGGATGTAAGTTTTAGGCAAATTCTCCAACACTATACCTGTATGTCTGCCACAATAATTTCTACCATGATGATCACAGAAAACCCTCCCAAACTGTAAGCCAACCTCCAATTAAATGGCTTATTTTATAAGATGTCTTGGTTTTGATGTGTCTTCAAAGCAATAGGCAAAATTTTAATTGATAAGAAAGAAAAACAGAATATCTATAATGTAAAGAACACTGTTATGGTAGTAATACACAAATGAGAACTTTCCTAAAATTCTATATAATCTAATCAAAGAAGCTAGAATTTTTCAAGGAAAATGTACAAATGTGATTGCAAACAATGATATGATGTGATCACAAATGGAAGACCAGGACTGAGTGAAGCAAGTGAACATACCCAAGTTTCCATCTTTGTAATGGAAATATATATGTGTATATAAATGAGTATGTACATATATACACATATATATATGCACACACATACATATAATATTCAACTATCATCTTATAAAATTGTTTTATCCTTATATCAGAAGTATCAAAATATTATGAGCAGGGATGTAGAACAGAAATAGTATAAATCAGAAGATTGAACTTGTTTGAGAAAGCACCTTTCAAAAACAGTTTTAAAGAACCTGGAGGAGAGATTTAAGCAGTTACATTTTCTGGTTTATTATCTCCAACTGGAGAAATGTTCATTCATTACTGAACAAACAAATATATCATTTAGCTGACCTACAAATTATCTTCCAAGTATTGGTGGTGTCTTTCTACCCAAAGTCTCTACCTAAACAGCTCAGAAGATTTACAATCCTCTAGAGCAGTGGTTCTCAACCAGTGGGTTGCATTACCCTTTGGGTTTGCTGAATGACCTTTCAGCAAGGGTCACTTCAGACCATTAGAACATATAGCTACGACTTACATTACTATATATACCCGTAGCAAAATTACAGTCATGTAGAAGCAACAAAAATGATTTTATATTCGGGGTTAACACAACATGAGGAACTGTATTAAAAGATTGTAGCATCAAGAAAGTTGAGAACCACTGCTCTAGAATGAGATGAGCATCTTCTGAACTTTCTAATACTGTTGAAGAAAGGAAAGAATTTACATTGATCAAAGTCAACAACAAAAGACAACCATGAAAATGACAATACCCAGGAGAACTAAGAAAAGCTGAAATAAAAAATGGAAAGAACCAAAGTTATAATGGGACTGCCATATATTTTTGGGCAAGATTAATTTACATGTCATGTTAATACAAATTCTTGGTCAGGAATAGTGATGGGACAATTTTGGCTGTGAAAAAAAATGAACTAGCATGTCCAGATCAAGTTTCTTATATATCTAAATTTATTTGAAAGTGATAAAATATTTATTATGTACCTATAACTAGACAATTAAGAGAAACAGATCTGGAATATTTCCCAAGTTCTGAGTGAGTGAGCCCAGACTACATATCAAAAGTCTGACAGACATGAGTGAATACAGAACAGCAATATTTTGGAACATCACAAAACCGAGAGAGTAAGCTTGGTTTATGATGACATTGGCTAAAAGACAAGAAGTAAACATCAATATGGGTATACTCATGAATAAGAAAAATGCGGTTTTGGCTTAAAGTTATTATTATAATTTTAACTAATATATGAATAATCATTGTTGCACAGTTAAATTTGAGGCTCCGGACACACCAGCTCCTACTTAGTTATAGTAGAACAGGGTAAAGAAAATACTGGTCATGAGATAATTGAATGATTTAATCACCAAAGGTTCCTAGAGATTACTGAGCATTTCTGGAATGGTAGACTAATAAGACACTTGTATTTGAACTAGCAGAAATTATGGACATATTGAGTAAAAATGAATAGCTTCTTTGAAAAGGTTTTTGTTTGTTTGGTTGGTTGACTTTGGCTTTGATAAGTAAAAGTCAGCAAAAAAGTAAACTAAGTAAGTGGGGGAAAATAGTGATTTTTTTTATAGAATTTAAGTGTAGATAAAATTTCCTAATCAAGGGATTTAGACATATGAGATGAAAAAGACAGTGGTAAGTCCAATAGTGTTGGGAGGAGAAACTGAAAAGAACCTGTCATATCAGCAGAAAGTGTTGGGAAGACACAGTTCATCTCCTCAAGAACGTTTCAACATGATATGGTCATGGTGTGGGTGTTATGAGAATAACCAAAGAGAAAAACAGTAGAGTAGAATTTGAATTGTCCAGTTGTGAAGGAAGCCCTAAAGTGTCTGATTGTGTGTGCATGTGTGCGTGTGTTTGTGTGTATGTGTGAATGGACACATGCCTATGAGAGTGAAGAAGAAATTAGCTTTCTGAGTATCAACAAATATTGTCCTATGTAAGGAGGCATGACAACCATCTGTATTTTGTACTATTTTTCATGTGTTTTTTTTAAAGAATTTGAGAATTTTTCTTACCTTCAACTTTGAAAACACAATTTAATATTGGATTTAGGCTTCAATTTTAAATTATAAGGTCTCATGTTACCTCTTTGTGGTTTTTTACCCAATACATTGGCTCATAGGTCAATTATTTGAAGTTTTCAAGTCATTAGCATTGCCAAATAATAATGAAAGTGGCAATTACTTGGTATAACTATTATAAACAAACATTTAAATAATACTTTAATGCCATCTAATTTTCATATGTTTCATACTTCTTTTAAAATTCAAATAAATATAAATATCAATGTGATATTATATTATATCAAGAATTTTCCAGATATATTTTTAAAATGTCTCAGATAAATTCATATACTCATTTTTCAAGTTAATGTAAAATTATTTCAAAACATTCAATATATATTTCAGCCAATGTCTTTAGTTGTGAAGGACTGAATACATATTGAAAAATGCTCAAATAATTAAGAAGTACTTGCTTTAAAAATTTTGTACAGAATAAATAGAAGAGATTTTCATTTTCTTAAAGTCAAGTCCTTCTGTTGTCAATATGATGGAAAAATAGAGGAACATTCAAATTCAACTTCTAATGACTTTTCCCTTCCAACAGAAATGTCAGGTTCATTATTTTTGGATGAATATACTCTCCTAGGTCCTTTCACTATTGTAAGAAAGGCTATTTTCATAGATAATGTTCTAACCAAATGTGATTAAATCACTTCAAATCATTAAAACTTCATTGATTAGAAGGAAATAATAGTCACAAAAACAAAAGGAATTGGCAAAAGTCATATACTAAAATAAATAAATTATCCCCTCAATAAAAACTGTCGCATAGACTGATGTATTTAGTGAGTGGATGATTGCAGGCAGAAGATTATGGTCACATCTTTATTGGTACCTGAGCCAGGAAAAGAAGTGAGTTTCACCTGAAGGGTATATCAAAATAGAACACTGCAGTAGAACAGGATTCCAAAACATCAAAATTTGTATAGAAACCATACTGATCAGGTTATCAATCTCTGCAATGCTTATGGCCTGTGTTCAGTCTCCCATCACATAAGACTAGTTATGGAAATGTATGTGCTAAATGAATAAGTAGCCTTTTATACATTAATGTAGGTCAGTTCACCTTCAACTTTCCTATAAAATATATGGCTGGAATAATTATAGTTGCTAAATATGCAACTAGCAATTAAAGAATACATTTCAAGCTCTATAGAAATCATATGTGTTCGATGAAATCTCGTTTAATATTCACATGACATGTCTTCTTGATGACTCTCTGAGTTCATTGTACTAAAGCATACAAAGCTGAATTGTGTGTTTTCCCTCTAAAGTGATGACTTTTAATATTACATTTTTTATATCTCTTCTTTCATATTAAAATTCAAACTCTACCATTGTTCAGATTCTACCTTTCAAATCAATGTCTGTGTTTGAATTTTTTTCATTTTCCAGGTTTTCTTATTGTTTTTTGTCAGTTTCCATTACCAGGTTGACACAGACTAGAGTCACTTGTGAAGAATGAAACACAATTGAAAAATGTTGTCTATCAAGTTTTCCAGGGTTCATGTCCATGAAAAAATATTGTGTGATGACTCAGCTTGCTACAGATGGCACCACATGGAGGCAGAGGGACAGTATATGTACAGGAATTCTAACTGAGCATGAGCCAGGCAACTCTAGGCAACAAGGAGAATTCCTCTATGGTTTTTGCCTTAAACTCCTGCCTTGAATTCCTGTCTGGAACCCTTTCCAGAATGCATTATGACTAAACAGTGCAAGATGCAGTAAACCCTTTTATCCCAAGTTATTCCTGTCCTGGAGTTTATCACAGCAAAAGAAAGCAAGCTAGGAGACCTGCAGCCAGAAATTACCATGCCTCAAATTGCATGTGTGTCTTAATCATTTTGTAAGGGAAAATACTCTAACCTTCATTGACATGTTTTTACCCTTTGTTTCTTCAAGAATGACCTGCAATTTATGCATGATATTCAAAAAGTAAAATATATTTTAATCATGAAAATGTAGATATGGGCCTATCTGTGTTCTTCTACATGTTGATATCCAGTAATGCCAGCACCACATTCTGTGTAATCATATATAAGCATCAATATGTGTAGCACAAATTCTATTTGGTCTTAATAATAAAGCAGCCAGCCACTAGTATAAGTTTGTAAACAAATAGTAAATCATTTGAAATGCTTTCCTATTTAATGTTCATTTTATGGGACAATGAAAATTCCCATTTGTTTTATCAAGTGTCCCAACTGAAGTCTACAAATAGTTAAGAGTTATTGACAGATTTTTAACTAAAGACAAAAATGTCTGTTTTTCTGAGCAAAATGATGGCTCTCATACCATACAGGACACATGGAAACAACTACTCTAAAATTGGATCTCCTTTCTGGAGGTGGATGCAAGCTTTAAAGGGAGCAAACGTGTTATAGTGAATGAAGATGTAATTGTGTCACTATGTTGTGTTACATGGTCTTTGAAAAGGTGCCCGACCCTTCAGAAATGTCCCCCAATACACCCTAGTGACTGATTTAGTCTTCTCGCTCAGGTCATGCCATTTCCTTCATGACATATTACTTTCTGTTCTCTCTGTAAATAGCCACCAACAGTTTCGTCTTAGTTTCTCCACCACATGCATCCAGAAAGCTTCTGCTTTATACATCTTTGCTCTCTGAAGCAAGATAGACAACCTCTCTTACTATGTGAATTATTCATCCTTCATTTCTAAGTAAAATACAAACCTTTAAGCACTGTAAAAAATAATTTTATGTGTGACTGTGATTTGTTAAAAGGTAGAGACGTTATTTTACCTCTGAATATGTAGAAAGTCTTATGAATATGAGTTAAGCCAAACATTTTCACTCAGATGCAAGAGAGGCTTCAGAAAATATGAGGTTAACTTAGAAATTCCCATTGTTTCAATCTCTGATATGTAATTCATCATATTTCTGTCTAAGTATGGATCATTGTCTGAAAACATACAAAGCTGATTCATATACTTTTACAGAAGTTAATGTGAAAATACCCACAGTTTAATCATTGGGTTAATTAACATGTGAAAATCAGTGTTCCTATTCAAATCATTTTTCTTTCCAAATTTTACCAGTTTGTGTTGTAAAATATGCTTTTCATTCCTTTCAATAAAATAATGTGTAGCAAAGGCCTGGGTCACATTTAACTGCTGTCATTTGCTTATAATCAGGGCTCTTGTTTGCAGCCTCATTCTCTTTCAATCAGTCGAGACTTCCCCCATTGTTAGGACCAATTCAAAACGACCCAGCTCCAGCCTGTTTCCCTGGCTATCCACCCAGCGAGTTCTTTACAGCCCTGTTTCAACAACTCCTTTTGTCTCTACACATTTGTCACATTGTTTTCTTCCTTTTTTGGTTCAGAAATTTTAATATTACATATTTTATTGACTCTGCAACTACCCTTAAAATGTAACAATTCATCTTCTAAAATATAACAGCTTAGCTCTCTTATAGACTTTTACGTGAATCTATGGGATATTGTTCGTTCAAAAGTAATATTTGTATTTTGATGTCAGAAAATTAACTTGCGAGTTTTCTTAGAAAATATAGTAAGAACAGCCTGCTTTTCTTTCTCAGAAGAACATAATGAATGACCTGTTGGATGAGAACATGTGAGGAGTGTGTGGTTGGGCAGACTATGTGCAGTGAAATCATGAATTGGTTAATAGATAGACACTGAAGAATTCTCTCTGTCTTTCATATTTTCTGAAATGGAGAAAAACACATAATATGATTCTCATTGAAAATCTGTAAAGTTAAGTAACAACCTATATGACAAGAATACAAAGTTTAATTAACCTGAGGTTATTGATTGAACATAAAACTTAGATCACACTTATTATATATGTCTATGGAAACAACAGTATAATGGTACTAATTTTCTACCAAAACAAATATTAACTTTAGTTCTTGTAACATTTCTTATATTTATCCATGTTATACATGATTAGAATAACATAGGACTTCAGCACTATAGTAATAAGACTATTGTAATCTATTGGAAAGCAGGAAGATTTAGAAGTTGTACCTTACAACTAAAATACATTAAAAAAACCTTTTATAAAAAAATGCTAGACACTTCAAGTATGTTTAATAAATATTGCGACATTTTATGTGTAATAAAAGCATTTATGTACATATATGTGGGTGTAAAATGTATGTATATGTATGTATATATGTATATACATACACACATACTCCTAAATATACCTACCATATATGTGCTTACATTTAGATTAATGAGAGATGGGTATGATTAATAAGTTTATGTAAAATAGAACAGTCAGACATGTGCTAAATAAGTTTCTTTCAATTTGATAAATATTATATACACATATCATATCATGAAAAGAGTCCATTTTTATGAAGGCAAGGAGGGATGCTCTAGAACACCAGGACTGTATAATACAGAATGCCCTGCATGGGGTTTCATCCGCACCAATATATTTAATCCTTGCCACACCAGTGAGGAAAGCAAAACTTGACCATGTCTGTGAGAGAAAGGCATCTGTGCAAACTAATTTGTCTCTGTTAAGGTGTGGGGAGTGATGATCCTCCATCTTGAGTCATCATACAGCTTACTTAGTCCTGAGACAGAGATGCGGTTTCATATCCATTACTTAAAATTTTCTTTGTACCTTTTAGAGTCTGACTTTGAAAGGCAAAACATTGACTATTGCCAAAGAGTAAACTAATATAATTAACTGATAACCTCTGTTTCTGGAAGATTTGATTCATATGGCTGTTTTTTAACCATAAATTATAGAACATATTATATCAAATAGATGCATAGTTAATGAGTACCCATTATAAACATAAATGATTACTGACATATTTAAAGATATTCTAAGATATTCTATAATTTCTTCACTTCAATGACATAATTTGTATATATAAATATGTAAACCTTACTTGTTAAATATTAATTGAAAATTCCCAATAAAATATTATTTGTCTCTTAATTAGAGGCATTAACTCACTCTGTCTGTTAAAATGCTATGCTGACCTGTTTCTAAAATCCTTCCTGTGTTCTAATGCACAGGAGCTAGTGGAGCAGGTGTACTTGATCTTGAATTCTACCAAGGTGGGGTGAGATACACATCTATTGCCTGTTAAGCAACTAGACAGAATCCAAGAGCTTTTCACTTAGCATCTAAGTGGCCATTTCAGTGTGGAGAAATGCTAGTTTCTTTGAATCTGAAAGTGAGGAAACAATATAAAGTCAAAATAAAATGAAGATCTGATTTCTGTCACAGCCTATTAAATATCTTCTTTGAAACCAAAGGAATTGTTTTTTTGTGTTAGTAACATATTATTGTAAAAGCAAGATGGAAATTCCAAAACTCTTATCTTCAGTGTTTAAATATTTTAAAATCTATTGTTACTATAGTGTGTGTTGTCTATGGAAAATACTCCACCACTCCCACACACACACACACAAACGTGTATGTTTGTCAGCACTGTCAGTAAGTAATACAACTGGTAGGAAACGTGTTAGGATGCTCAAAGAGCTACTTCGGGGCAGACTGAACAGGACCAAAGTTGCAGTACCAATACCATATGATGAGTTGAATACTGAAGTATCATTTATATCTCAACAGATAAATATCTTGTATTCCTCATATGTTCATTAAGCCATATAAAATGCCTGGCCTTCCCAGCAGAGATATCCTATTTGTAAATTTAAGGTATGTTCAACCTTACCTTTAAGGCTTACATTTATTTTAAAATTATTGAAGTTCTACTTGATGCTTACTTTAATATTTCCTTGTTTTTATAAGATTATTTGCAAGCATTATTTATTGAAAAATGATTAATGACTAATTTTTAAAATGAGTTTCATATAAAAGACAGTAGTGAATTTAAACTGCTTATTTTTGGGTGTTTTCAAAAACGGTATGTTATTTTAATCATATTATGTCTAGACATGAATGATTATAACAGCATTAGTTTAAATTGCTGTGTAGCAAATACACCAACTTAAGCATGTCAATGCAGCTATGTAGTAAAAAGAAGTCAGAGTGTTTGAGATTTCTGCTCATAAAGTAGAACCTAAGGCTTCTATTATTCTCAGATCTCATATGAATGTTTGGGTAAAAGTTTGCAATCAGCTCCATTCTGCCTGCAGTTAGATTTCTACAATACTGTATTTATTGTAGTAATGGTCACAGAACCAAGATGCAGAATCAATCTAAATATAAAGCAGCTATTAAGTGTATAAAGAAGTGAAATTTATCTAAATAATAGAATATTAGTCAGTCAGGGATCCTGTTTTTAGAAGTATTATGGATGTTCAAAAACTTCTTGATTGGTTGGACAAACCAAGCATATAGATAAATGTTATGTTTTGTAACTGAGGTGCAATCTATAGTCTAGAAACCGAATGTAGAAAGGTACCAAACATAAGCTGCACAAAAGAGAGAAATTTAGGCCCAGGGAGATATTGGCCAGCATATACCAAGTACTGCTTAGATATGAAAAAAACTTAGACTGTTTTATTCAACCCTAATTTATCTGGATGACAATAACAAACTGAACACTTTGAAGTACTATGAGAAGACTATTTTGATCCCAAATGTCCATCAAACAATGAATAGATATTAAAATGTGGTGAATATACACGGTAGGATAGTATTCAGTCATATAGAAAAATTAAATCCTAAAATTTGGAGGTAAATGGATTGAATAGTAGGACACAGGTACTGTGAAGGAGAAAATGCACAAAATGTGGTTTTGGGATGAGGATGGAATGCTGAGGGAGTGGGAGGGAGAACAAAGAACACAGATATTGTTAGTAAGCCATAAGGGAATATAATTTTGTTACTTAAACACACCACACACACAAGCATATGTATAAGCATGTAAATAATTTAAATGAAATTACATTTCTTGATGGGATAAAGCTCCCCAGAAAAGCCGTACTATAACTGACCCACTGGCTTCCAGCTGCACCTTGTCAGGTATTCTGTGAGAAGGAAACTTGACAAGGTTGGCTTAGAATGCTGGCCAACACAATTACTTACAGAGAATATAAAAATGTTTGTGTTATTTTTGGATGCCTGTTAGTTTTGTAATGAGAGAGAGAGAGAGTGGTTGGGAGGTGGGAAGGATGGAAAGGAATGTGGAGAAATAAAGGAGGGTTACAAGGATAAAGAGATGGAGGAGATGGAGATTGGGGTTTGGGTAGGTGGGGTAGGGAAACCATAATCAGAATATATTGTATGGAATAAAAAACTTTTCAGTAAAAATAACTAAGTAAATAGAAAATGGAAAAATGTTATGTTTTGGTAAAGAAATGAGACTCTTTTGACTCATTAAAGACTATGTAAGTTATGATAATTTTCAAAAATACTTTTAGAGATAAAATTCAGATTTTCACTTAAGCTTTAAGATGTAAATAGAAAGGATATGAAGCACAAAACAATTAAAAATTTTATAAAAGTTCAATGATACACACTTATATTTCTTGCATCTAGCTTTCAAAACATTTGTTTGCGTATTAAGTGTGCGTTAGCATTATATAGTACAAGTTGCAATAGTCATCTGCCTCATGTGGTTCTGCAGGTCAAACTCAAACAGATTGACACAAGCTCCTTTACCTACTGAGCCACCTCAACTATCCCTTAAGTTTTTCAACAGTATTTTTAAATGACATTTTATTTTGCTATATTTAATAATTTTAGGGAATTCAACCAGGACTCCTTATTTGTGCAAGAAATAAGGCTTAAGAATTTGTAGTTTAAAATATTGTGCTATTCACAAGATTTAGGAGGGCCCATGCCATGATAAATTTCTGTGAATGGTACCACAGGTATGCACTGTGAAGTTCAAAGTGACAATAACAGTGTCTGTGATGCACCAATGTGGAGCAACTACATCCACATAAAAACTGAGAGGTTAAAAAGGAATACACAAAAGAACAGAGTTAAGCATGACTCTTGGTAGCTGTATTTTTTTCTTTTTTCCTTTTTCTTTTCATTTTAATTTGTTCCATTTGCTAGAAGCAAGCAGAGGCACAATTCCTTTAAGAGAAGGCTTCCTGGTTCAGCAGTAGCAGCAAAAACTGCATGGCTCCTTTAAAAAGTCTTCCTGGTTGATGCTAATTGTATGAACAGCTCTGGCTCATTCAAGAGACCAGCATGTGATTGGGGTTTGTGGGCAGAGTGCTACAACTTGCTTAATGGAAGCAAAGACCAGCTGTGCACCTGGAAATAGGGCTGTGAACGTAACTTGCGGAGAAAGCACTGAAGGAGACCTCCGCCATGTTGTACTGAGTGGAGCAAAAGGAAAAGCAGCTTTATTCCTACCCAGGCCACTTTGCATTTTAGGAAGCAAGCACTCCTGAACAGAAAAGAAATACAAATACTCAATAGGACAGATTAAGACATAAAAGACCCCTAAAAGAGACACAGTGTGTTTTAAAAAATGTAAGTATTCTTGGGAGAGACAGGAAAAATAATATAGGCCATTATCATATAATTGAGTACAGACAGTCACAGATTAAAGGAATAAAAATAAT
This sequence comes from Ellobius talpinus, assembly GCA_001685095.1. Taxonomy (NCBI): domain Eukaryota; kingdom Metazoa; phylum Chordata; class Mammalia; order Rodentia; family Cricetidae; genus Ellobius; species Ellobius talpinus. The sequence continues at coordinate 35,184 of LOJH01001305.1, forward strand.
AATGATGGCAAATACACAGTCTGAATTATGTATATTATTGGGTTTTCTTTTTTGACTGTGATTGAGCTATAAATTCCCAAATATTGTTTATAAATGTTTGTTTACATTTAAAGGATATGTTATAGAAATGAAAACTTTGCATTGGTATGGATATTGGTCTATTGATACAAATTTAAGGTCAATTTTGTTAAATGTATATTTATGTTCTTGATTAATGTATTGTGTTTGTGTAGCTCATTTAAAAATATAATGTATAATTAAAAATACAGATTAATAGATAGTCATCTACAATAGTCAAACTTGTAGTTATGTTAACTAGGTTTTCTAGATGTACAGAGATATATTTCAGATGAATAGGTATTCTTCAAAC
>LOJH01001305.1:35679-45742 GCA_001685095.1 Ellobius talpinus
TTCATAACAATGTGACACATCTGCTCCTGGCAGCACCAATCTACTTCATGAGGAGATGGGCATCAAGGAGGCTCTTTATTGAGTTTGTTAGCCAACTGGGCAAGAAACTGCCTCTGCCTGGACTGCTTCATGGTATGCTGTCATAAACTGGACATGTGGGAGCCACAGAAAGATGACTGCTGAAATTGCCTAAAGAAGGTGAGACAGTCCTTCAGGGTTCCTGCTTCATGAAAGATTCTGCCAGACAATTGCAGGGCTCAGAAGAAAGTGACTGACAAACTGCCAATATAGGTACAAATCTCTCTGAAATTTCCTGCCCTTTAGAAAAGTCTGCCAGATACTATGGGCTTGTNTTCATAACAATGTGACACATCTGCTCCTGGCAGCACCAATCTACTTCATGAGGATGATGGGCATCGAAAAGGCTCTTTATGGAGTTTGTTAGCCAATTGGGCAAGAAACTGCCTTTGCCTGGACAGCTTCATGGTATGCTGTCATAAACTGGACATGTGGGACCCACAGAAAGATGACTGCTGAAATTGCCTAAAGAAGGTGAGACAGCCCTTCAGGGTTCCTGCTTCATGAAAAATTTTGCCAGACATTTGCAGGGCTCAGAAGAAAGTGACTGACAAACTGCCAATATAGGTACAACTCTCTCTGAAATTTCCTGCCCTTTAGAAAAGTCTGCCAGATACTATGGGCTTGTGGGCTGAAGAGGATGGCCTATTGTTACAGAAGAACTTTGGGTGACTGTCCAGGTAGCAAGATGTCTCTGTCAAATCTAGAGTTTTAGAAGCTGCTTAAAACTACTTCCTGTTAAATTATGTAATATTATATCCTCTGGAGTCTTTGATGGAGTTGAAGAACAGATAGTTGTAATTACAAGTTTCCTTAGTTATGATAAAAATAATGTAGATATTAATATTAAAAAAATAAACGAATAGGATGAGAGATAAAAATGATGTCTATTTCTCTGACATCCTTGAAATTACTTAATCTTACAAAAACACTGCATAGGCTCTTACTATGAAATATTCTGTGTGATTGAATCTATTTATTTCTATCTATCATGTCAGAAGCATAATTTTTCATTCTTTATATCCCCTAAATATGGAGTCCTCAGAGCTCAGCTCATGACATCTTTCTCTCCAGGGCTCTTCTGAAAGCATAGGAAGTATTTGCAACATGAAAATGATTGTGTGCAAACTTTTACTGAAAATTTTGCATTTCCTTTTCTTTGTGATTCTTGTGGATGTCACATCAAATTATAGCTTAAAATAAACTAAATGTGTTATTTGACCACTCATCACTGGCTTACATTCAAGACTGAGAAAACTGCACTCTAGTCAGAGACCCAGGGGAAATTTTTTCTCTTGCCCCTTATAGCCTCTAATGGCTGTTGACATTCCTTGGTCTTCACTCAAGCCCTTGCCCCTGTTTTTATAGGGTCTTCTCCTCTGTATGTTTTTTAAACTCTCTTGACCTCCCTGTTATAAAATCATATGTGATATTGTTGAAAGTCTACATAGACAACCCAGGATTTGTTCCCTCAGATAGCTGATTTAATGTCAGTTGACAGTATGTCTGACTGTCATGGCCAATTCTCAGTCATTGCATTATCCACTGGTTTCCAGAGACATGAAGACATCCAAATTCTGTAAAACTAACACAGTTTGGCCATTGACAACAATGATTGGGCTGACCAAATGAGCATGTAGGTGTTTTCAAAAAACGCTAGCCTATAACTCAGTAGATTAAAAAGGAAAATGGTGCTAGAGAATTGTCTGTATTCTGTCAATCATGTTTTTAAATAAACACTGATTGCCAGGCAGGAAGTATAGGCAGGAAAACCAGACAGGAAGTAGAAATGATGCAATGAGAACAGGAGAATTCTGGGAAGGAGGAAGTTGATTCCTCCCAGTCCTGCACAGACTCTGAGGAAGCAGGATGTGACCTGCCAGCTGAAAAAGGTACCTAGCAATATGGCGAAAAATAGATCAGAATAATGGGTTAATATAAGCTACAAGAGCTAATAAGTAGCCNACAGGAGAATTCTGGGAAGGAGGAAGTTGATTCCTCCCAGTCCTGCACAGACTCTGAGGAAGCAGGATGTGACCTGCCAGCTGAAAAAGGTACCTAGCAATATGGCGAAAAATAGATCAGAATAATGGGTTAATATAAGCTACAAGAGCTAATAAGTAGCCTAAGCTAATGGGCCAATCAGCTTTATAACTTGTAGAGATCTCAGTGTGATTTTCTCTGGGACTTGCCAGCTGTGGGGTACCGGGCAGGACAGAAACCCCAACAAGCAGGCCCCGATATGTTACAGGAAAACGTACCTATGCTTGGTGGCTTTAATTCCAGCATTCAGAAAGCAAATGTAGGAAGATCTCTGAGTTCGAGGCCAGTCTTGTCTACAGTGAATTCTACTCTAGCTAGTGCTGCATAGTGAGACCCTGTCTATGGGTGAAGGGGGGAAAAGGATACTGGCCCTTGATGACAGTGGGGCACCATTCAGTCAGCTAGAGACTCTGTAGTAACAAAAAGAAAGTAGAAGGATGAATATAGGGTATCTCCTTTTGTAAAAGACCCTTCTGACTTGAACATAGAAGTCTAGGTTTTCATACCTTACAAATCCTAGACATGGGCCAGTGTTTCTCTGGGCAGATTTCTTCATGCCAATTCCTTTGAACTTAGGCTAAGCTACACTATTGGCTTCTCTGGGCCTCTGTCTTGCAAAAAGACCACTCTAAGACTATGAGGCATCCATCATTCATCAGTCAATTTCTCTTATCAAGCCAGTCTCCTATATATCTTTGCATACATCCTATCAATGCCATCTCTCCAGCAAACTCTGACAAAGCCTCTTCTCATCTCCAAATGTTTAGCGTTTAAGCATATGCAAATACTGTCTCCGATTAACTGGAAATAGTAATTTCCACCCACATATAGCTAGTACATAATATATAGTAGGGTTATCCATGATGTTAACTCCAGAAAGACGGAGTGAGTCAGAAGAACTTGTTAATGTTTCATTCCATAATGGGAGAAGCACCAAGTAACAACATTCAGGAAGCATGATGTTTCTGTAAGGCTTCCCATCTTTTAAAATTGTGACATAATTAATAAATTGGTTTTACCCTATGTCAAGATTTGAAGACATAAGAGTGTTAAACCGAACATGCAAAACTTAGCCTCATTTTTTAACCATGCTTTAATAACTATGACACATTCTAGAAACTAATTTGAGGATTTAACCTTGCTAGCACAGCTCAGTAAACACAGGCCCATGAAATTACTAAAAAGGCCAAATTAGAATTATTTTGCATGAGTTTACTAAGAGACTGAAAATATCTTAATTAGCTCTGCAATTATAAGCTACTTTAGCAACAGTATGAGAGAATGCAATTAAAAACTTAGAGCTTTCTCACCTTCCCACATTTGGTTAGTTTAATTCTTTAAGTTCAAGTCTAAAAAGTAACCCCATCAAAGGCCTTGGGTTTGGGGCTAACTAGATAAGACAAGTATCCCAGTCAATGGTCTATTGCTGACCAGTCAATTGCTGAGACAAAACACCATGCCTGAAAGGAAACTTGGGGAGGAAAGGGTTTATTCAGCTTACACTTCCTTATCACTCTTCATCATTAAAGGAATTCAGGACAGGAACTCAAACAGGTCAGGAACCTGGAGGTAGTAGCTGATGCAGAGGACAAGGAGGAGTGTTGCTTACTGACTTGCTTCCCATGGCTTTGTGCAACCTGCTTTCTTATAGAACCCAGGACCACATGCCCAGGGATGGAACCACCCATGATGGACCAGGCCCTCCCCCTTCAATCACTAATGTTAAGAAAAAAATGTCATCCAGTCAGATTTTAGGGAGACATTTTCTCAACTGAGGCTCCCTGCTTTCAGATGACTCTAGCTTGTGTCAAGTTGACACAAAACCAGCCAGCACAAGTAATTTTGTATTTCTGTGTTTTAAGCCAGCAACACTTCTAGGTCTAAACATGGATTTTCATATTATTTGGAATATATTTGACTTTACAGTTTAAGGGTCTGCTAGGATATTTCTTCAGATGCAGGATAATAGGGAAATCGGCTCAGTTGTTCCCAACATAAAGGTTAGGAATTACCCACTGAACAAGTCATCGTCTAACTTTATTGCATTTAAGTCTGTGACTGCCATGGTATCAAGGTTTTAGCGGAAGACAACCTTACTGTGAAACTCATGGGTCCTCCCATTAAGGAGAAAACTGGTTAAAGTATGTGCTCTTAAAATGTTTTTTAGTAATTCTCCCAGTAGAATAAACAAATATGAATCAGCAATTTTAAGAATCCTTTAGAACTGTTAAATGGTGGCAGACTCTCTCCTACCCGCAGTTCCTCCTTGTCTCTCTCTCCACCATTTCAGTCTCTGAATTCTGTTGATCTCTTTCACGTGCTTAAATGTTCCTTGTCAATTGGCCCTTCTCATTTCTCCTCTCTGCTCCTAAAAGGAAAGAAATCCCTGATCCTTCTTTGCTCTTTCGTGTTACTGACCTGTGCTGCTTCCCAATATATCTGTAGATCTCACTCATTGTTTCTACCTCCTGGTCTCCTATTTACCACTTAGACCCTCTCTACTCTGCCTTATTAGGTGGTAGGGAGACACGGCACTATGTGTCTGTTTGGGCCCAAGTATTTTTATTGTGACAAAGTATGTAACTTATAGTTTGAGTGTTTTTTAAAGACAGTCATTGTGGTGTTAATCACTTTTACAGATTAGATAGAATAGCACCTTCCATTACCAGGCTATTTTGTTTTGTTCAGTTGAAACTGTGTACCTATAAAAAAACCAATCCCTGCCCTTTCCTATTTCTAGAGCCAGCAACCACTCTATGCATTTGGCAATTCTAGGTACTGCATATATGCATTTGCTCCTTTTTGCATGCCTTGTTCCTCTCAGCACAATGCATTTAAGGTGTGTTCAGGCTTTAACATGTGCCATAATTTTCGTCCTTTTTAAAGCCTGAACAAAATTCCGTTGTGTGCTTATACTGCATTTGTCCATTTTTCATTTGCTAAGCAATTGCTGTGTCGGTTTCACTGGTAGCTGCACTGCTTCCCACTTCCCCTCAGCCATATCCCAATGTTTCAAAATCTCAGCTTCCCATCAGCCATTGTTATCTTATGAGGCTATTCTTTTAAGTAATAATTACATTAATAGATGTAAAGTAGTATCTTTCTGTGGGTTTGAAATAGAAGTATTGAGCATCTTTTCACATTTATTGACCAAATACGTGCACATGCAGAAGCACAAGCGCACACATAAAACCATAAAGAAGTAACCATTTAAATCGTTTGCCAATTTTTAGATCTTTTTTTTATGAAATCTGCATTTTGTGTTTGCCTGTAGGTGGATGCACTGTGCAGTCAGGTGCACATGCATGTTTGTGAGAACAGGTAAAGAAGCCAGAGGTTGACACTGGGTGTCTACTTTGTCTATTTCCCATTTTATTTACTGAGGCAGGGTCTTTTGCAGAAGCCAGAGATTGCTGACTAGGCTAATCTAGCTACACAATTGGCTTTGTAGATCCCATTTTGCCTCCCAAGCACTGGGAGTAGAGGCAGGCAACCGTACTGGCTGGCATTTACATGGGTTCTGGGGCTATGATTTCAGTTCTTAGGCTTGTCCATTGAGTGCTTTATGCAGGGAGCCATCTTCCCAGCCCTTTGTGATTGGACTGTTGTAGTCAAGTCACAGGAGGTCCTATCTGTATTCCAATTATCAGGCATGTGATTTGCAATTAGTTCTTCTCTTCCTGTGCTGCCTTTCACTCTTTTGAGCTTGTCCTTTGCTAAGCTAAAGTTAAATGACACCACTTAAACACAGCTTGTATGTATTATTATTATTTCCACCTTGTATAGGAGAAAGGTCAGGAAGAGAAGGCTTGAGAGGTGTACCAGTATCCTGTAGGTAGCAGAGCTTGTGTCTGAGCCCTAGAGTTTGCTCCGGATATATTACAGCTTAACACCTCTTATAATGGGCATCAGTAGCTTCCAGAATACTGAATCCAATTGTCTTTCTTCTGTCTTCATTCTACCCGTTGGCCTCTTTTCCATTGCTTAAAATTATGGCACCCTTACATGAGCCTTCCCTTCTCTTGGTTGTTTGGTTCATTTCCTGGCTCCCTGCTAATTCCACAGAACATATACCTCTTCTCAACCATGCTCATAATTTCTTATTTCAGCCTTTCTCTTTGATTGTTCTAAATTCTTTAAGTATGCTAAACTGCTTCAGGGAAGATAACTAAGACTTAGTTTACAAATTCTTGGATGATTACTTATTTGAAACGAGGTATTTACCTATAATCAAGTTAAAATGAAGTTATTGGGGGCAAGTCAAAAGCCATTATATTCATGTCCTTATAAAGTTGGACATTCAGATGCAGAAAAAGATGTGTTCAGAGGGAAGATGATGTGAACACACAAGAAGAAAATTGTCTTCCAACCTAAGGTTCTCAGAAGCTAAGAGAGGCATGGATCAGTAATTCTGACCACACGTTGGTTTTAAAACACACAGAACCACAATACAGTCGTGTTGTTGTGGTTGTTGTTGTTGGTGGTGGTGGTGTTGTCGCTACTTGAGCCGTAGTGTCAATGGTGCTCATGTCATGGCATCTCCAAGGAGCTAAGGGCTTGGCCGTGGGTGGGGGTGGACAATTATTTCATAAAGTTTCCAGAACTCAGACTCTAGCCCTGATTTTTTTTAGTTCTGTATCTATAATTCCAATAGCATCCATTCCTGTCCAATTTTCATCTTGTCTTTCAGAATATTACTCTGCTCCCCTCTCTCTTCCTTTTTACCCCAACCACTCTGGGAAAAGGACAAAGTCACCTTTGAGTCCTCACCTTCCATTCCCTTGGAGCTGTCTCCAGTTCTGTAATCCAAGAGCCATGCGTGGTCCATTAGTGTAGGAGATTGGCTCCAGACTGACAAACTGGGCAAAGTATCACTCACTTCGTGGTCAAAATCCATCCAGATGCAACGCTACCTACTAGATAGGAGGACTGAGGAACCTTACCCCAAACGACACAGAATATGGCACCCTTGAGCTTTCTCCAGGATTGTGACCCAGTGCCTGGACTCTGGCCTTGTTTCTCACCTTTTGAGCACACAAATGTTACCCGGCTTCATAACACATTTGAACTCGCGTTTAGGATAGATAGGGATGTAGCTGAGTGGTAGAGCACTGTCCCAAAACACATGCGTTCAATCTGTCGCACCACTAAGTAGACTAACAACCAAGATTGTTCTCAAGCCCCAGCACAGTGGCTCCAGTTCTGAAGCTTCTCACAGATGCACCTGAGGTTTGGAACAGCAACTCTTGCTCTGATCCTTTTACCACAGTACCTCTAAGATGAACTTCAGTGTCTAATTTAGTACCTGCTGTCCACGCTGCTTTTTATATGTTCAGATGTGTTTGAATATACATGTCAAATGTCATGTCTACATTTATTTTCATATTTAATCCCAAGAGCCTTAGAAAATAAAAATAAAAACAAAAATAGAAAACCCAAGGTTACATATTAGATATGTGGGATCCAGGGCAGCCTGGCCACACATAACACACAGCTGCCTTAGCAGGCAGCACCAGGTTCCAGGAAAAGTCATAAGTGAGCACCACCCAGGAACAGACCATGCAAAGGAAATTCCTAACATTCCAACCATTGTAGATAGCATCACCTGCCAGCACACACCCAGCACTTTTCACCAGGACACCCCTAGACAAATGTCAGCCAATCGAGGGTCCTGAACCTTAGAAATCCCTCCCCCCTGCCTTTGCTACTATAAAAACTCCAACTGAGCTTGGGGTTCTCCCACCACTCCAATACGTTGGACACATGGAGAGTCTGAATTTGCAAAGAATAAAGACTCTTTTCTTTCACATACAGGACTCGGTCTCCTAGTTGGTTTTGGGGAGACTCTGTGATCTGGCCATAACAAAATATTTTTAACCTGGGGTTAAAAAGAAAAAGAAACAGAAAATCCCTGGTTGAATATTAATACAAGTTTATATACTTAATTATCCTTTATAGCACCAGCATTTAAATATGAACCCCCAACTCTGAATTCATAATTTTATTTGTTCTTTTTATTTTGTAGTTGCTTCTATTTATTTTTAATACAACATAATATTTTATTGATTATCTTAGAATTTCACATACTGTATCCCTATCACACTTCCCAGTTCTTACAAGTCTATCCTGACCCTTGTGACTTCCTCCCCCAAAAGAAAAAGAAGACAAAAAAAAATACCAAGTCCATTTTGTGTTGCCCATATACTCACTGGGGCATGGTCAAATTCCCAGTGGCCAGGCCCTTAAAGAAAACTGAGTCCTTTATCAACCTCACCTGCCTGAAGCCATCAGCTGTGAAGAGCTACACTTCAGCATTCAATCACAAGCTTAAATGTTGCCGCATTCTTGGAATCTATTGGTTACGCACAACTTTCTTTCAAATTGTATGGCATCCTGTAACTCCAGAATCCTATGTCTTCATTTACCTACTCCTGCTGTAGATAAATGGCCCATGCTTCCTTAGGTCCAGGTTTCCTTAGAGCCAGAGGTTTTTAAGTGACCTTAAGACAAATGGTTTCCCTTCTCAAAAGCCTGAAATAGTTTTGAAAATTGTAGACAAAACATGTTTCATCAAAAAGTATGGAAGTTTCTAAATGCATGTTTAAACAGAGCGTCTATGATGAAGACAAATGCATTATCAAGGATAAAGAGTCTATGAGAGTCTACACAATGCCAACATAAGCTTTAACTGTAAAATGGAAGAAACCCATTACCTTTAGAATAAATAAATAATCAGCTAGGAGTGCCCTCAATTTTTCTCTACGCTGCCATTTCAAGATGGGGGTCAATCTTTTGTTGATCTTTTCTTTACTTAATTCTTAGAGAGAGCATGGTTACCTGGAAGATGCGGGGTGCAGGAGTGAGAACTCAGTAGTGAAAACATGGGCTGTAGGGTAAGTTTGCCTCCATGGTAATTCCCACGCTACTCTCAGTAACTACGACCTTGAGTGAGTTGCTTAACCACTGTACCTCTCATTCTGGCTGTAAGATGGATCTATTAACGGTGGCTTCTTTCAGAGAGTCATTGTGAAGAGTGGGTTATTAGTAGAGGTGAAGTACCCAGAATACAGAACCTTCCTACAGAACCACCTAGCTGATCTTCTGTTGTTATATACATACAGGAACAAGGAACTTATACACCCAAATCCCTGGAGGGATTCTTACTGCTTAATAGTCAGATGGAATTGAAAACAAGATGATTTCAGAAATCCTATTCTATTAGTAGCCATGGAATGGCTCTCCGTCCCTTCCTGGATACAGAGAATGCGAATAACTAGTTTTCCCCTAGGACAGTCTTTTTCATCTCACATGTATGGATGATCTTGTGATGTTTGTTAGAAGGTATCAGTTGGTGACTTAGATTCAGAGAAAAGAAATACTGTTTCAATATAAGCAGTTAGTCACTTATGAAAAATATACTTCCCATAAGGAACAGAGTGTTATAGCCAATGGAGTTTCTCATAAACGATGAGGGGAAGTTCTGCTAAATTCTGTATCTCATGACGTAAGCAAAACTGCTAACCATTTAAAGATCTGTGGGGAACGATGCCTCCTTGTATTTCCATTGCCTGTTTTTAAAGCTTGCTAAGTGAGGTGATTTGTACAGAAGCTTAGAAAACTAATTAAAGGCCCTGCATCTTGTCCCTCTGGGTTCTTTCTTTCTAATGAAAAGTTAGTTCTCCGTGGCAATGTCACATTCTACAGAACCCTTAATTTGAAATTCAGAGAATTTTACTGAATTTAATTTTTTTTTTTTTTACTGCTGCTTTACTGCTGCTTCTAGTCACTAATTTGTTTTGTGAAAGCTGGGCCAGGAAGAAGAAACTTTCTAATGGATTATTCGTTTCTGAATTACAGTATTGTTAGGAATATTTCCTAATGCGAGCTTCCTGCCGACGCAAAATTCCCAATCAAGCCAAATCAAAACAAGCCAAATTAAGAA
>LOJH01001306.1:0-36270 GCA_001685095.1 Ellobius talpinus
GGGTGAGTCTGCTTCTTTTTTTTCTAGAGCTTTCAGGTATGCTGTTAAGTCTCTGAGTGAGCATTCTTTTGTGTGAACCCACAGCAATTATGCAGGTTTGTTCTATTCATTTTTTCTTTATCAGCCCATGGCACTCCAGCTAGTTATAATTGTTAATATGTATTTCAGTCTATCATATTATAGATCCCCATTTAGTGCAGAGCTATATTATAGACCTTTAGAGAGGGAAGATTGAGCCCCTGGCTCTCTTTGCACATTGCCGTCCTCTCATTTAAAAATTAAGCTAGAGCAGGAGCAGAACCAGAAACATAGAATTTGGAGTTTAACATAGAAGTGAAGCTGGGTCGGTTTAAAGAAGAAAGTTATACAGGAGCTGGAGGCTAGATAACACTGATGGTGAGTTAGATATAATGGAGAAGAGGGAATTGTTGGTTTTGCAAAGATGGATGGATGCATGCATGAATGCATGGATGAATGGATAGACAGATGCATGGTTGGATGGGTGGTTTGATGGATGAATGGATGCATGGTTGCACAGATACTGGAAATCACACAACCATTTAAGAAGAATGTTAACTCATTTGAGAAGACTGCACCACCATTCATAAAGTCTTGACTACTGCCCACTTGCTAATTTTCTACTTGATCTCTTACCAGTCAATATAAAACTTCCTCAGTCCACTCTGCCACTGAGTAATATCCAGTAGGCTATTCCACATTCAGATGAGAAAGATGAGGACCAAGCACAATACACAATATCTCAGCTGATGAGAAGCAGGAATGTAACTGTCAGAAAACTGGTGGGTCATCACTGAATGACAAGCTGGTTTCCATAAAGTATATAGTCACTCACCATGAATAGTTATTAGAAGCATGTTGTTTTATCATTCTGATTTTATAAAAGCTAAGAATTAAGTTTTTATATCCAAAGGCCTGATTCCTAGAGACATTTCCATTCTTTTCTTGGTTATTTAATGACTTCCCTGATATAAACAAGGGAGTTCACCAACTTTTTTGTTAAACTATTCTTTTTTCTTTGTGTTTTAATTTTATTCTTCTTTCATACATTACATCCCAACCACAGTTCCCCTGCCTCCACTCCTCCTAGTCCATCTCCCACCTCCCTTCTCCTCCAGAGCGACTCCTCCTCTGTTTCCCTTTAAAAAAATAAAGAGCAGGCCTCCTAGGGATAGCCACTGAACATAGCTGAACAAGATACAGTAAGACTGCACACAAGCCCTACAATCTTTTAAGCATAATAATTATGACTGATAAAGCGTTACTCTTCATTTTGCAGTCTGGAGTCATGATCTCTTATCTACAATTTGAAGACATATAAAACCTATGAAATAAAATATTATTCATTCACAAATTAGCAGCAAGCTTACCTGTCAGCAACACTCAACTTTTCTGAGGTTGTTTTTAATCTCTGCATGTCCAACTTACCATAAATGCTCATAAGCTTACTATAGAAATATTGCGTTTTATTATTTCATGCTATCTGATCTATCTGGTAGTGCGATATGCCATACACCTGTATGAAATGGAGAAATATCTCCATTCTGTAAGTTATCAGGCCACAAAGTTTTGGGGTAAAGGATTGTAGAATGAATCCTTATTGGACCAAGAGAACTATGCAGGTACTGGCCCCACTGTTCTATATGGAAGCATGCGGATATATCAGTCTCTTAATGAAATTCCTGGTGTGTAAGGTTAACTATGGAGAACCATTCAGATTCTTTCCTTCTCTGATGTGACGTCCTCACTTCTGTAATTATGGCAGAGTTTCCTCACTGCATCTCATTCACTTAGCTTCCTGTTCAGGTCGAGCTTTGTCACCTCATATGCTTTCTGTTTCCAGGCTTCTGTCATCAAATCACACATCTCCACTCTTCTCTGCTTCTCAGTATCAGCAGACCTAACCCTTCACCCTTCTTGCTCTGGAAGGAGTTCTCTAAGAGGCACTATTTTCAAGCCATCAGGGCAAGCAAAGCTTATTTCCTAAGGAGCACAAGACATAGCTTGGAAGGCATGGGAGGAATGGGAAATAAAGAGGCTACTTTTATTCAAATTTCCATTTCCATGTATGGTCATTACCCACAAGGGTGTTCCTATGTCTTCTCTCTCCTGAACACCATATCTCTCTCCATCTTTCCCTCTCAGTTTAGAATTTGCCAATACACTTTGCTTAGATCTTTCATCGAATGATTGGAGTTGCAAACAAAAACAGAAAATCTCTACCCTGTTGGAGTTTCCAATATATTTAAAGAGAAGTCATTACTGGGTCAAGGAAAGACAGAGTTAGAGGATGTTGGTTTGTTGTAAGGTAGACAGATGGTGTCTGATAAGTGGTGTGTAAGCAGGGACTTGAAGATAATTAGAGAATAAACTAGTTGAAATCAGGAGAAGGAAAATCCCAGACACTGGGAATAGCAAGTGGAGAAGCTGAGGAAAAGTATATTGAGAAGTCCAGAGTGGCTGGATCAGAGCCATCCAGGAAGAGAGAACAGTGTACTTGGGAAAGGAACACTGGGATCAGAAGTATAGTCTAATGCAACAAGTTCAGGCAAGGTTTGAGAAGAGTGGACATACAATATGAGCCCTGTGTCTGAGTCAGCATCTACAGAGGCAGACTCTGAGAGTGCTTAGGGATAAAGGTGATGGAAGCCGAGGAAGTAGAGACAGACCAGAGGCAACAAGTTCCAGAAACTTTTACATGCAAAGGGCCATAGTGAAAGGAAGAGCTGGGTGGTGGAAGGTAGATTGAGTTTTGTTTTCTGAGGTTTTATGAGTTTTCAGATGGTGAGATAAAAAAACATATTTGTAGCCAGATAGGAATATTTCGGTAAAGGAGAAATTGAGACACTAATTCTCCCATAGTGAGTGTGCTTCCTTCGTCTGTCCCTGCCTCGTATCTCCCACATCTTAATTAAGCCACTCTTCCTCTTGTGCAATTCCAAGCCTTTATGATATAAATAGCTTTGTTGTGCTCTTTTATGAGTTTTACATGGAGGAAATTGGATAAACTCACTATAATCTAATTCCTGTGTCTAATAGCCCTTGTGTTGCTTCACAACCCCACCAAGTCCTTCAGCAAGTAAGATAGGAATGATTAAAAGATTTGTACACATCATTCTTGAGAGACAAGTGTCAAAATGAGCATCACAGAATAAATCCCAAGAGAGTTTCACTTTCTATCTCACTAGCTATGGTCAAATCTTTTCTGGACCACTTAAAAAAAAAACAAAAAACATGAGATTAAGAAAACTATCTTTGAATAGCATGCGTGAAGCCTTGAGTTCAGCTCCTATCACATATTATCATGCACACACACATACACACACATAAACACACACATCATCACATCACATATAGAAATAATAAAAGGAAGTTTGCATGAAGACTATCAGATGTATTGGATAATCAGTTGGTGTGTGCTTCCCTGGAGACTATTTCTTCTACTCTTGTAATCTCCTGTAGTTCTTGGCCTAGAGTGAAGTATATGCACATACAAGTGACATTGTATGGACTGAACAGGTTTTCCCTTATTTATGTATTCATGGTACATACATACTTGTGTGTGTGTGCATGTGTAGCAACAACAAAATAAAAAGAGGCAATGAAGTTGAAAGCGTGCACATGCGTGGGTATATGAGAGGGTTTGGAGGGAAGAAAAGGAAGGGAAATATAGTAATGTTATAGTCTTTAAAAATAAAGGAAGTATCAGATGCAGTAAACAGCATTATTTTCCTGTAACAAAAGATGAACTTTGATGTCAAATATAATTTCTTACTATTTGCGGCTATCGTGTGTGACAGGATCTGTTTTATTTACTCTTGTATGCTTCCTATAACAGTATTGTTTTTAGATTTTAAAGAAATCTAAAATTTCTTCAATGTGCATAGAACGATACATGGCCTTTTATATTACTATTAAACTTATATTTTTTAAACAATCTTTTCTCATTTTACACACCTATCCCAGTTCTCAATACCTCCTCTCCTCCCACTCCCCCACCTTCCCCCCATCCTCTCCTCAGAGAGGGTAAGACTTCCCAAGGGGAGTCAACAAAGTCTGACACATAACTTTGAAGTAGAACCAAGGTCCTTCCCCCAATATATAGGCTGAGCAAGGTATCCCTCCAAAAAGAATGGGCTCCAAAACACCAGTTCAGGCATTAGGGATAAATCCTGGTTTCACTGTCGGTGACCCCACAGACTGCCCAAGCCATAAAACTGTCACCCACATTCAGTGGGCCTAGGGTGGTCCTATGCAGGTTCCCCCGCTATCAGATCAGGGTCAGTGATCCCTCACTAGCTCAGGTCAGCTGTTTCTATGGGTATCCCCGTTATGGTCATGACCCCCTTGCTTATATTATCGCTCCTCCCTCTCTTGGACTGGTCTCTGGAAGCTCGGCCCAGTGCTTAGCTGTGGATCTCTGCATTTGCTTCCATCAGTTGCAGGATGAAGGTTCTATAATAACAATTAAAGTAGTCATCAATCTGATTACAGGGGAAGGCCTGTTAAGGCATCCTCTCCACTATTGCTTAGGGACTTAGCTGGGGTCATTCTTGTGGATTCCTGGAGAATTTCCCTAGTGCCAAGTTTCTTACTAGCCCCATAATGGCTTCTCAATCAAGGTATCTCTTTCCTTGCTCTCCCTCTCTGTCCTTCCCTTATCTCAATCATCCTATTCCCTCTTGTTCTCCTCTTCCCTCCCTTTTCTCCCTCCTCCTCTCCTTCTGCCCTCCTTTCTCCGCTCCCCATTCCAATTTTCTTAGGCTGTCTTGTCTAATTCCCCTTCCCAGGGGAATCAGCACATGGCCTTTCTTGTATACATAACGAAAGGGCAGTTGGACTGTACTGTCATGGACATCCAAGTGTCACGATGTTAAAAGATATGTGAGAGCAAACCAATTTTTATATCTCCTCTATCAGAGATTAAAATATGAATGGTGTATAATGTGATGGTACACTTAAATGTCTTATTATACATGCATACACAAATTTTGGAATTTTCAGGCTCAGTTAAGTTGTCCCAGAATGGGATTTCACTAGGTGTGGTAACGCACCTCTAATTCCTGATAGGAGGCCAATAGCACAAGTGTAATTCCAGACAGCTTAACAAGAACATGTCTCAAAATTTAGTTTGAAAACAAGAAGAAAAATAGCTGAGGACACTAGAGAGATGGCTTGACAGTTAATAGCACTGGACATCCTTCCAAAGGACCTGGGTTCAATTCCCAGCATCCCCATAGTAGCTCACAATCATCTGTAGCTATCATCCCAAAGGCTCTAGCCTGCACCCTTTACTGGCCTGATCCACTGACATATATTCAGGCAAACACTCATACAAGTGACATAAAATGGCTTTAGAAGTATTTTTTTAGTGACTAAGGATGTCTGTGCCTATTGCATGAGACATAGGTTTCAGTTCTTAGAGCTGCATTTAAAAGGGAAGTTACATACACATTATGACTGAGTGGCTTGGTGTTCTTGTGAGACTCCTAGCAGTGGGATCGGAGGGGCACTGACTTTGTTGCCTACTCATGGGACCCTTTTCCTCCTATGGGGTTGCCTTGTCCAGCCTTCATGTGATGGTGTGTGCCTGGTTGTAGTAGAAGGCTGTTTGTTCCTTCCCGACCACTCCGACCCAAAATAATTACACAGAAACTGTTATTTGAAACACTGCTTGGCCAATAGCATAAGTGTATTACTGGCTTGCTCTTATATCTTAAATTAACCCATTTCCATTATTTTATATTTTACCATGGTTTACTGGTAAAGTTCCTAGGCATCTGTCTCCTTGGGTAGCAGCTGCTTGACATCTCTCTGACTCTGTTACTGTCTCCTCCTCTATTTGCTTGGAATTCCTGCCTTGCTCTATACTGTGCTGCAATAGGCCCAAAGCAGCTTTATTAATTAACCTATGGTATTCACAGCATACAGTGGGGAATCCCACATCACCTGGTCTTATTGTTTTGGTTATGCAGTGTTTGGTTGATATCCCAGGAAGCCTGCTCTTTTTTGAGGGGAGATGGAAGGGGAATGGATCTGGAGAAAAGGGCAGGTGGTGGGGAGAGATTGGGGAGTGGGGAGGGAGGGGAACTGTGGTCACTATTAAGTTATGAGAGAAGAATAAAAGTTAAAGAAAAATGAAGTTATGGAAACATTTGAAATAGTACCCTTCAGATTTATCAATAGGCTTTTTTTTCATGTTCAATAACATTAAATGGTGCTCTAGCTTGACATTACAGAAGCAAGGGCCTTCATTTACACACAGATGCCCCTGAGCTTGACATTTATCCATTGATTCCCTAGACCAATGGTGTTTCTCTTCTTCATAGCATGGATAGTTGACATTGCCAGGGCTGTCTGAGACCCCAGCCCTCTCTGGCCAGTTTTTAGTCCAGAAGGTTTCCATTGTGCACTTGGTAGATTTTTCAGTGTTCTAACCTGTCTCCAATTTGACTCCTTCCAAAACAACACTTAAAGGGTTTTGAATGTTTCACTTGAAATAGAATTATGTCACTTTACCTCTTCTTTTACCCCCTCTGTCCCCTCCCAGATACTATCCCTCTACCCACTCCCATGAGCATGCCTCTCAAGTTATGTATATGTGTGGGGGCTATGTATGTATAAATGTATATACATGTATACATAAGGTTTTTATTATGTATACTTAAGGTTTTTATTGATCATTGTCTACTCAGAAATACCTTCCCTAGGTTCAACTTTAAAATTTTGTGTCAGTTGCGATTGAATAATTGTTTTTCAAAAAGCTTATTCATTAAATTTTTCTCTAAGTTGTACTTTTGCATTTTTCCAAACTATGGTTCATACCTTTGCTTAGAAAAGAACCACGTTAAAAAATAAAAAATAAATAAAAATAAAAAATAAATAAATAAATAAAAAATAAAAAAACAAAAAAAATAAAAAAAATTAAAAAAACAAAAAAAATAAAAAAAGAAAGAAAAGAACCACGTCAAAAATGCCTCCTAGAAAGTAGAGTCAGGAATATTTAGTGATCATTTTTATCTTCTCCCGTCAAATCTTACACGTTTCTCATTCTCAGAGATGATTGTCTGTAGAGAGTTGTGTTTCTGTTGCTATGTTTGTTATGTGTCCAGTTACAGAACCTCTCTTAGATCTGAAAGACACTTAAAACTTTTAGATTTTGACAATATATTTTGTTTATTAAGAGTTGTAAAATACAGTTATATATAAAAGAGACATAATCAAGTATGAAGCTACCCTGTTGTCCTTACTGTAAATCCATTCAAGTATCTTCTCAGGAAACCACCTTTTCTGTAATTAGCCCACTAACATCCCATGAGCTATTTGTCAAATGTTTTGTGGAACTGAGGCCACATTATAGCCTAGGAGTCACTGAGGTCATTTGTCTTGAATCCTTCCGGTCCTATCATTCTAGAAAGAGCACAAAGTTATTTCCTCTGAAGTGAAAAAATACTTTTGGCTATCTTATGACTTTGAATTTTGTATACAACCATTAAAAATCAGTTCGTATTTAAAGATATAATAATAGCAGTAAATCAATAAACTCAAAGGTCAAGTCAAATCCAGGAGAGATTCAAAACCAAGAGGCAGAAGTCAAAGCCCTAATTAGAACTTATATTGTTTATCATGGGTAGCTCATCAAATTAGCTGTTTCTGGGTGTCTAGGGAATAATGACCTGTGTAAGGGCTCAGATTGTGCTCTGGGAACTTAAAAATGACTCTCTGTGATTATTAAACTCAAGCCGCTTAATATTCAGCAAGCAGAAAAGAGATAAATAGCTATAGTTGTTGCTTTGACATAGAAGCTGCATAAAATTACATGAAGTGGCATCCTGCTTCTGTAAACACACCTGGAGACAAACTTGAGGAGTCGAGTTCAGGTCTCCAGCACCCATGTTAGAAGCTAGACTTGATAATATGTTTCTGTAACCCCTAACAATGGGAGTAACAGAGATGGGCAAATTGGGGGTGGGGGCTCAAGCGAATTGAGAAAAGAGGACAACAGAGGAAGACACATGAAATCAGTATCTGGCTTCCACTTGCACACACACACTCACACACACACGCATCACACATGTATGTACACATTTATGCATAAATGCACACAATTAAAAGTAAAATAAGCAAATGATCCGTTTATCTCTTTTCACCTGTATATGCCCCACAGAAATACTTCCAAAAAATGCTGGCAATAATCATCTCTGTTAATTTTCTTTGCGGTTATGAAAATCCACGTATAGTTTTATGATGAGTCTCAGAGCCCACCTAGCCAGCTGTCACGACAGAGTATGAGGTGTGGCTTCTGTGTCAACCCAGCTCCCTTGTCTTTGGGTCAGGCCCCTAGGCACCTGAAGCATGGTGCCCTACTGAACTCCCTGTCCCTTACTGTGTCACATCCCTGCTACCCGAACTCTGGCTTCCAGCAGTACAAGAGTGTATTGAAAACCTGGTTTTCTTCCTCCAGAACCAGCTTGAACTCAGTCTTACTGTTTTCTGTAAGCACTGGAGGGGCCAATGCAGTGTTTTCTCTGAAAAGCTGTAAAACAGTCCGCATGCTACTCCGGAATGGATGCTGCAGGGAGCTGACACCCTTTCTCCTGGTGGTCATGATCAGTGACCTTGGGAAGGTTATTCTTATTATTTCTCAGATCTCTGTGGTTCTGTGTGGGTGAGTTTGAGATCATTTGGGTCACAAAGGAGATTCGACAGAATGAACTTCCTTAAATCACCTTTAATTCCACACGACATCTGATACCTTTTCTGTCTCTACCTGGAAAGGCCCTAGAAGTCTTAAGCCATTACCACCCACCAACCACGGTCTAAGATCTCTGCCTCTCTCTTACCCCACTTTGCAGGTTGAAAAAAAAATCATTTGTAGGCAGACCTGATGTTGTTTTTGGTTTTGGTTTTGGTCTTTTTGGTAAAGCACATTCTGAAATGGTGGGAATAACACTTTCACGTGCTGTTGGCTTCCTGCTGGGTGTGGTTCTCCATAATGGGGATCTCAGACCAGAGAAGTGACTGCCCCAGACTCAATGTCAACCTCTCCCACTGCCAAACAACCCGGCTCCCAGAGTGAAGGCAGCAGCCACTCAGAAAGCGGAGCTGGAGCCAGTGGGATGTGACTGTCTGCCACAGATACTTGTGTAGAGCAAATTATTCATCTTTAGCAGTGGAAAGGAGCTGCCTTTCCCGTCCGATTGAATCATGACAGTGTATCTGTTCTTGATAAGACTGTGGCCAGAGTGGCGTTTGGTCTAGGAGGTGGATAGAGCTTGTTCCCTCTACAGGCTGCAGGGATGTCTGGCTTCTCTTTTCTGTCTGTAGCTGAGTCTGTCTTCCTGGTCATCTCACACACTGTTTTTAAACGTAACTGCACTGACCGTTTTGTATACAATTGCCTCACAATAAATGGGTCCAGGGCTAGAGAAGGTTCATGGATGGGAAATACATCTTTATTAGAACAGAAATGAAAAATCATTCCTTTGTTTAGAAAACACTTAATGCAAATGAATCCAGTTTTAGTAGAGACACAGCTTAAGAGTTTTCATTTGTATAAAAAAGTGATGAAGATTTAAAACTGATGGTAACAAATCCTATAAGAATAGGTCCATATTCTCTTACTTATATCTGTCTTCCTTATGATATTGTAAACCTTAAAGTTGTCTCAGTCTCCTGCTTTCAGATCTTATTTATGTTGTAACTTTGAAGCTGAATACACTAAGCCCAAAGGAAGCAGCAGCCACCCACATGCTCTGTGAGAAAAGAAACAAATTCCATTTACATGTGGAGAAAGTTTGTAGCTTCATTTCAGATAATATTCACAATTTTATTTTTGAGAAAATAAACTTTGTATGGGAGTTTTTTTAGGTAAATTCCAGCTACAACTTGGTGATTTGTGACCTTTGTATAATGTTCTTTTGTATAATTTCTTTTTGGGTGACCTGGGGCAAGCATGTTTATAGGTTTCGGCTACAGTAGTAGTAGTAGGTTTTTATAGGACCTCAAAAATCATTGGCTCTGCACCTAGGATAATTTACTCCTCACCTAAACTACTGTTGCCTCTTTTTTGTCTAGACCCCTGTGTCACCACAGACTGTCACTAAACATTAATAGTGGGGAGTGAGGAGAGGCAGAGACACAGATAGCTGAAGCCTGTTAGTCAGCTCTGTCTAAATCAGTAAGCTTCTCTTTCAGTGAAGAGCTGTCTCAACAAGATTCAACCTCTGGCCTTCAGATGCATGCGTACATGAACACACAATGCATGAGCATCAGCATTCATGCATGCACATGGCCGCACAAGCACATACATACACCACAAATACACATGGATGTGGGAGACACGGATGAGGAGGAGCTCGGAAGGCTTCCTGTAGGTCCAGGAGTAACATTCTTTCACATGGTGCTAAGCTCAGACTCATGATTATAATCAGTGTTGCCATTTGAGCTAGCTTAGCTATCTGGCTGTCTCTGCTAAAGAGGATAGACATAGTGAAGACATAGTAAAGCCCGAGGCAGGCTTTCTGGCTCTAGTGAGGAGAGTCTGGAGTTGCCATCTTGAGAAGAAACAGAAAATATGCAATTTATACATAGTTAGGCACAGTACAGAAATCCTGAGTACCTTGTATATCTTAGGAGGGCTCTGCACAGTGGCTCTCTATTGGGACATCACAGCAGTGATGTGGCTAGTGCTGAATATAGGATGCCACCAGGTATAGCTTGCTCAGTCTCGCTCTGTCGCTGTCCATCTGTCTCTGCCTCTTAGCCTCTTCTTTGTGTGTGTTCCCCTTTCTCCCCTTCCCCCTCCTTATCTCTTCAGCTTTAAGCAAAAAAAAATAGCAAAACTCATTTTACTCATTGGTCACCACCTACTCTTTGCCAAACATGATTCCGTATGTCTTTTGATAGCTAGCTGTAATCAACTACTCTCTTAAACAATAG
This sequence comes from Ellobius talpinus, assembly GCA_001685095.1. Classification (NCBI taxonomy): domain Eukaryota; kingdom Metazoa; phylum Chordata; class Mammalia; order Rodentia; family Cricetidae; genus Ellobius; species Ellobius talpinus. The sequence goes on from LOJH01001306.1 coordinate 10,960, forward strand.
AGAACACCCCCTTCTGTGACAACTTCTGGCTCTCCCATTAAGGAATAAGTATGGACTTTGAGCATTTATGCAGAGATGCATAGTTTCTTTTGTTTCTGAAGCTTCATAGACAGCAGTTACAGGAAATATTAACATTAAATTTTACAGCCATTATCTACAATCTAATATCCCTTCTTCCTCTTAAAAGATAATGCCCCATTTCCTGTTTTCTGGTGTCTGCTTCTTCTGCTATTTTTTTTTGTTTTTTTCTGAAATCACTAAAAATGATGAATGAGGACTTTCTTTTTATTATCCTGCGATTAGATCTACATGCATTTTCTTTCTACTGTCTGCATTGATGATGGAATGTCACAATGCTTAAAATTAGCCTGTCACTCATGGATTCCATCCTAACATCCTTACCTCCCTTTTTAGTTCATTAAGAGAGTGAAATCTCAATTAACAAATGTCCTGGCAGTTCATGTTCCCATTTCTGTGACTGTAACCATGTTTAAAAGAGCAGATCTTCATTAATCATGCATAGAGTTGTCTGTGCTTCTCCATAATGTTAATAGATTCTTCAAAACTGTTATCCCATTTCAACAAAGAGGTAGCTAAAGGATGAACTCCATTGTAGACTATGTTTGGAAGCAGTGGACCACTGCCCTCCCCCAACCAGTGTTTCCTCTCAACATACCTTCTCTGTTCTTAGTGACTGCCTTCTGTAAACGAAATGCTATCTCTTCTTTTATTTTGTTACCCCTTCCCAATTATTACAATGTTGAAGTTGGTGTTTTTAATGTATTGCTTGAAATGTTTCTTCTTAGCATCTTTTTTCCCTAATCACTTTGGAAATGTTTGGCTTCACTGAGTGAGGGGAGAGAGCCAGGGAGAGGGAGGAGATGAAAGGCCCCCAGCAATTACTTCCTAGACCTAAGATGACAGGTAACAAAATCTGCCATGATAGCTCAGCTGGGAAGATGCCGACCTAGAGAGCTGGCTTGGGCTGCTCCTCACCAGCTTTTCTTTCCCCGTCTTTATTTCTGTCTCACTTTCTTTGCCTTGCTTTTTCTCTTTTGTTTTCTCTCCCTTCTTGCATTTTTTGTTTTGTTTTTAATTTCTTAGAAGACAGATGTCATGTGTCACAGGTTGACTAAATATGCAGGCAAGAATGACCTTGGGCTTTTGATCCTTCTGCCTTTACCTCCGAATGCTGAGATTGTAGGTGTGCACCACTGTGCCTGTTGAGGATCAGACCCTGTGCTTGGTGCATGCCAGGCAAGCACACTACCAACTCAGGCACATTCAATTCATCCTTCCTTGGATTCTTCCTTTCCTCCTTTCTTGGGTTCTTCCTCTCTTCCTTCATTCCTTCCTTCCTGCCTTCCTTTCTTCCTTCGTCCTTCCTTCCTGCCTTTTCTTTTTTCTTTACTTCCAATCCTGCCAGTAAACCTGAACTCCAGGGCCATATTCCTTTTTCCAGTCTCAAGTGTGAAGGGAAAGTCTTGGTATACTGAAATGCAGTTGGCGCTCAGAAGGAGCAGCAGTTACTTGGACTGGAGGGGAGCATGTTCTGTGGTGCTCTGATGGAGGAGGGGGCTAAGAAGTCATTGCCGTCTTGTGAAGAGAATCTAGGCATAGGTTTCAGACCCTAGTTAGAGAATACTGTTTCTCAATGGGGTACTCATTGGCTGCCTGTGTTTTATTTCCCCAGATGTTGTCTTTGGACCAGAGGGACTCAGTCCAAAAAATATAGGTGGACCTGGGGACTTGCATTAAAGCAGATTCTCCATGAAACAAGTACAAAGTAGAATAGCAGTCTATTTATCCTGGTGCTCAGTTCTCCAGCTCCCTAATTTTCTCACGTACACATTTCTCAAGGTGCCTAAGAGGAGATGACTGACACACAGGCACTAAGGCATAGGTCAGAAAGCACTTGGAGCATTTGCCTTGTAGGAACCCTGTGGCAAGAGAAGAACAAACTACTCTTTTTTTTTTGAAGTGCAGCATGGTATTTCTTGGCTCTTTCTCCACCATTGTATGTGTGACTTTATATATCATATTTATTTTCTTCCACCCTCGGTAAAAGTTTCTCTTTCTAAAAATATGGGCAAGTGAGCTTTCTTTGTTGTTTGAAAATCAGATTCAACCCTCAAGATGCTCATGGGTGGTTTTTTATAAACCCTGAATACTAATTGCAGAAGCTTCTCTGGGATTTTATACAGACGCAGGGAGCCACCCGTAGCGCACCCTGTCATTGCTTGCTTCTGCTCTTGGATGCCTCTGGCCTAGAGATGTTGAGCTGAATTGTCCATGTAAACCCGAGCTGTACCAGGACCTGACCTGGAGTTTCTGTTCCACTAATGATTGTCAAATGAATAAATGAGCTAAAAGATCCCATGACGCCACCTTGACGCACGCTCTCTCCAGTTTTCATGGGTCCTACCATAAGGAATGACTGGACTTTCTTTCATGTAAAATTAAATATGTTTGTATTAAAATCAGCTTCCTGTGATCCTAACCAAGATATGTCCCGAGACTGCTGCAAATAGAGCAGAGCGAACACCAGGATGCTTTGGGGATCTAAATACTAGTGAAGTACATTTTTTTTTCATGTTATGAAATGTTTTAAAGAACTCCAAGCAAATTTAAAAGGGGATCTACTGGATTTTGACTAAGTGCTAAAAAAAAAAGGAGAAGAAAAAAAGTTTCCTTAATTCCCTATCCAAATACTTCAAGCTTAAATTTACTAGCAGCTATTTCAGAGGAAGATGGTGACTCTGAAATCCTTAGTTTGTTATAGAGAGAATGTTTTTGTCTTCAGATGTTTAGGGAGGGATTAAAGGGAATTTATGGCTTGGTAGGGAAGTAATAAATGTGGTAACAATGCAGTGTCTAAACTGTCCCCAGTTTCTGGAATTACTGTCTACCCAACCAGCAGCATTTGTATCCAAAAGGAATTACTTTTACAAAAGGCTTGAGATGCCTGCCTGGATCAGTGGGTCATTCTATCGTTTAAGGAAGGTTGAATCAATTACACAGGAAATAAATTCTGTCATTGGAACGTTTGCCACAGGGCCCAAGAAACATATTCAAGATTTGTTTCTTTCAAGAAATTTAATCAACATAACGTATATTTCCTTAAGATCAAACGACGGCCTGTTCAGTTTCTCCTGACATACTTGATGTTTTAGTTAATTTTATTCTTAAGGAAAAAAATCACATGAGTAAGAAATAAATGACTCTGATAGATCGTGTTATTTCTTATTGTGCCCCTTTTTTTATTAATGGAGTCCTACCTTCTAGGCTTATGGTCAATCCTTTAGTGAAAGCAGTCACAATTTTTTATAATATATTGCAATTTATAAAGAAATGATTTAGCAAAATAGTCTTTAGCACTGAAAGAAACTTTTCTGTAATCATATGTCATACTTTGGTGACCGTGTCCTTTTGTTATTTAAGAGGGTCCCTAGATTAGAGGTGATCCGACAATGGCAGTGTTCTATAGCAAGGTCGATTAATGCAAAATTCACCTCTAAACAGTGCTGCCTTCTTGGTAGTGCTTCTCATGGCCACAGTGGAATGTTATATACAAATGCACAAAGAAATCATAAATATGTTAACAATGTTACAATGCATACATCCCTGTAATCCCAGCACTTAGGAGGTTGCAGCAACCTAAGTTCCATGTGAGACCCTATCTCATAAAACAATGAGAAGGGTTGAGCACGGTGCAGTTGATTTTTGTTGTATCAATTAAATGATAATTGCTTCCATGCTTGATGAAGTTAAATTACTGAAACTGCCAAGAAGTTTATTCCAAATGTCTTTTATATATAGGTGAGTTTGGTAGAAAGAAAATGAACCTGTCATCTTAAATCTTCATGTAAATAGTTGCATGATCATTCTTAATTATGCAAATGTCTCTGAGTTATACAGTAATTGGTCCCTTTTGTATTTATGTAACATATCCCATCTTAGGATCCTCAGCCCCACATGAGTGATCTGCTCTACATCTAACAGTTTCTATTTTAAAATTAAATTTGAGGAGGCATTCCTGCGTGTTTTTTACAATAATTCAATTCTTTAATGAGTTGAAGCTTGCCCCTTGTTATAAAGTAAGTTTCTGTGGTCATTGTGGACTCCTGTTTAAATAAGCTCTCTTCTTCCCCACTTAGAGTTAAAGAAGCTGAGGAAGTGTGTAGGCAAAAGAAAGGAAAAGCACTCTACAAAGTAAAACCAAGACACGACTCTGGGATTGTAAGTATTGACTATTCTTGTTTTTGGCTTGTGATGTCATTGCTATTGAACCCTGTCTTTACAATACACACAAATTTATACAGTAATATCTCAGTCATTTTATCCTATGTTTGGATAAACAATGAGCTTTTAATTCCAACAGTTTCTTTTCTTTATGTCTTTAATCAGGCCTTTGTAGTTGAGTTAGTCTCAAAGTTGGATATTTGAAATTTGATAATTAAGATAAATGTAAGTATGAACATATATGAGGCCTTTTGTTCACTGCTTGGGGCAGGAGATAGCCTGTATTTTTTCATAGCACATGAGTCACAGGCTATCTGTGCACTTTAACCCTGAGTGACTACTATGAGATTTGCTGCATAAAGCTCAATAGGAAATGATATATACTCTCAAGAAGGCTGTTTGGAGTCTGGGGCCCAGAGACTTATCTAGAAGGTTAAGCTAAGATTCCTCCCTGGCCAAGTCCTCCATTACAAGAAAACACCAAGTTGTGTATCCTCTGAGAGAAATGTTGGTTACAATGGCAAATTCTCCCTTCCGATACTGTAGAAGTTTTGAAGGATTTGAAGGTGTCCTACAACCCCCATTGACAGGGTAAGTAAATAATGTCAGTTTAAATGAAAATTTAGGGCATCAAATAAAATCATTTTGAGATTTTTTTATTTTTAATTATTTATAGTACTGATGGTATTTAATTATTATGGTTTTAATGGGTATATGCATGTGGATGCAAGTCCCCGTGGCAGTAAGAAAAGGACTTTAGAGCCTCTAGAGCCGGACTATCAAGACTGTGAGCCACTTGGCAAAGGTTCTGGGAACTGAACTCTGGGCCTCTACAAAAGCAGTGAAGGTCTTAACTGCTGAGCTATCTCTCCAGCCCAAATCGAAACATTTTGAATTAGATTAGTATAACATAGTCTAAATGGAATGGACAGTCGTGATAACTCAAACTGACTAGGATTAAATAGCCCTGTTTGGAAAAGAGTTCTGTCTTCAGATAAAATTTATTTTTCTGTCAGTTTCTCTGAATCAAAATTAGTCTTATCTAGTGATAAAATTGTCCTTGCTGTTTTCTGACCAAAGCTCAGTACATCTATATAGAATAAGAGGAATGATTATCAGCTAACCCTGGTCATGCTGTAGATGGAAGAGAATTGAATCCTGTCAACCATGAACCAATCCACTGGCTCTGCTTCCATATTCATGCCTTTGCATGTAGGATCTGGAATGACACGGTTGGGCCAACCCCACTTCACATACATTACAAGTTAAACTTTAAAGACTTATTTTCTTTAAAGCATTTGGTAATTTGTTTTGATGAAAACTATTTTAAGATGGAACAGATGTAATGTGTGTAAAGTTTCTTGAATTAATTGATCTTTCACCTTTATCCAGAGAATTTAATCAAAATAAAAACCTTGTTTGGGCTGCTCTAAACTCCTTTCTTTTTTTATTTTTTAACCCTACCTGGTATATTTGTTTTCAGAAAGCAAAGATAAGCATGAAAACCTGAGCTGTGAACAGCAGAACAAAGCAAGTCATCGAAACGACGTCCGCAGCATCCACGTGACCTGAGCAGGGAACGAAGCTACACCATTCTGATCACTTTTCCATGGAGACTCTTGCATAATCTTCCATGTTTTCTAGAAAGTTTACTGATTGTTGAATCTTTCTGTATGTTCCTTTAAAATTGCAAAAGCAGTAGACCTGTGGAGAATTGGAACCCTTTTCTTTTTGTAAATGTTCCGGTGTTATCCCAAGAGACTGAAACAGCACGTCTAAGAAGCACTAACTCTGAACACACTAAACCTTAACCTATGGTTCCCTTTTGTGAGGTTCTCTCCCTTGTCACAACAAAAGCATCTTCCCTTCTACTGACAACCAGAACTCCATGTCGCTGTGACTAGACTTGTGGGTGAATGTAATTCCTACTGAAGTCTTTGTATCTACTTCACTTCTCCTTACACAGTTTCTATTTTGAGAAGTAAGTAGTATCTGTGTGTCATGACCAATTGCTGTCCCCACTCTGAAGTTGCTCTCTATGTCCCTTGAGACCCTCTGAAAAACTGGTCTGCAGCAGAGGTAAATGAAATCAAAAGACATTCCTTTGTATCTTACACTATGATACTTCACACACACACACACACAAGAAATTTGAACAAGTGAAGCTCGTGAAATTGTAAGATTTATTTTTTGATAACTATCATAAAAAATAGATGAATCAGATCTATCTGGACCTTGTTAAGTGAAATGCCTGCCTGAGTATTTTGATATGATTGCTGTGACCATGTGTTACAGCTGGTGATTTACAGCTGGGAGGTAAGGATGCCTTCATCCTGCATCCAAAGAGTTCTAGGGAAGGATTCTACTCACTCTGCTGTCAGGGAAAACAGGTGAGTTTCCCATCCTTTCTGAGCATATTTTGAAGTAAACTCATAATACATTAAGAGGGTTTTGTATAACAGTAATAGTTCTTTTAAATTGCTGCTAATAATATTGGTTATGGATGTGGAAAGGGGGAAATTTATTGCTACTGCAAACCAGTTATGAACAGTAACTTAAAGAGATGAATAATGTTCTAAATCATAGCTATACTTGTATTTATGTAAAGTACAACCTCTTTCCTTTTACTTTGTATTTGAAGTGCAGAGGAGCAGTAGTGTTTTTCTTCTGTTGCTGTTTTGTAATTCTCCTGTCCCTCAGTCCTTCCCATGTGGATATTACCACTCTTCACTGAAGTAATAGGGCACTTAACAAAGATCGCTATGTGCAATACTGTATTTTAGTGTTTCTATTTCAATTTTTAGAATGTTAATTTATATGAAAATAAAATAAATACTAGAATATTTCTGCGTCACTTGTGTGAATACCCTGTGTGTATACTTAGAAAATAGAGATCATGGTCAACTTTTTTTAGGGAACGGGTGGGAAATAAGTTAGTCTAAGCACTCACATACACAAAAAGCATGAGCATCCTTCATTGTGAGATTCTGAAACTTAAGTCTATCATGAGAAAGTGAGAAATATTGATAAAATGTTGACTCTTTAACCCAGTTGTTTTATTTTCTGAGCTCCAGCAAGTAGCCTAGTGTTCTGGTATCCATTTCTAATTGGATGCTATACCGTAAAATGTATTATATGTAAGACCAGACCTAGCTTGTCATCTTATCCCGCCAAACTCCTTATTCTTCCATGTAATCCATCTCAGGGAACAGAGCCTCTAGCTTCAGAAACAGGAAGCATTCTTTCTATCTCACTCTCCCTTGAGTCTCTGATTGACTCAACTGCCAACACTACTAATAGTGCCTGGTTTGAAGATGTACCCATTTTTCTCCCTCTTTTCCAGGGTTCTTCGTTCAAAAACTGGTGGGAATTACCTTGATAACTGTATTAGTTAATTTTTTTTCTCTTTGCCTTGATATAAATACCCAAGAAAAGCAACTTATAGAGTGTTGATTTGGCTCACAGATCAAGGGGATACGGTCACGGGTAGCAAAAGCATGATAAGGCAACTGGTCACATTGCTTCTACATTCATGAATAAAAAGGAAAGAAGACAGTGGCTTGCTCTGAGCTCATTTATTCTTTTTATTCAGTCTAGAACTTCAGCCAGTGGATGTTGCCCATACTGAGGGTGGCTATTCCCATCCAAGTTAACCTGGTCTAAAAGCTCTCTCACAGGCATGCTCAGAGGTTTGTGTAAGTGATCTGAGAATCTGCCAAGTTTGCAATCAATGTTAATATCACAATAGCTATTGGTTTCTGGCATAAAGATTTGCTTGATGCCAGTTATTGCCTACACATCGAACCCATTTTTGTTCAAAACTAGTCATATACATTAAAATAAGTCATCTCACATTACCCAAAATCTTTACTGTGGCCGACAGAGCATCAGGTACCTGTTTATGCCTTGGGTTGTAACTCTCTACTCAGAGCATTTGAATTCCAGCCTTCAGTCAGACTAAGCTTCCTTCAGTCCCTTCATACAGTGTTCTTTCTCACCTCCTATAGTCTACCTATGTTCCCCAAATTCAAAGATTGGAATCTCAATACCCAAATCATCAATGTCAGGGGAGCCTAAGGGGTGTGTTTGGGTTATAAGGGAATTAATGTCATTACTGAGGAAGTAGATTCTCACTGGGGGGAAAAACACCCTATTTCATACTCTGTTACCATGCAAGGCATTCTGCAATGGTCAGATGAGGCAGGCAGGCCCTCACCAGAGGCACTCCATTGGTCCTGGAAGCCTCTAGAGCCCTATCGATACAAATTTCTACTTCTTATATATTACATAGTATATAATATACTATATATTATAATATAATATAATCTATGGTATTATGTTATCACAGGAAAGAATGAACTAACCCATCCACTGTAAACCTTTCTGCATGTTTCTTCACCTTGAGCCATTATCCTATTATTTATCCTATTATTTCTCTAGCTCACTAGTAATCATATATGAATTTAGTAGCCACTTGGTAGAGGATATCCCTTACCACTGGTCTCTCTGGCTTCTAGAATGTTACAGACATTAATAAATACTTATTATAAAGGAAGAGTGTTAACTATGCCACAAACTTCGGGATACAAACAAATTGAGGACCGGAAGAAGTCTATTGTGTAGGGGTAGTGGTAGAGACTGAGGGTTATATTAGTGCATATTAGTCAGGGCTCTCTAGAGAAACGGAACTTATAGAATTAATATTCTATGTCAGGCTCCCCTGACACTGATTATTTGAGTATTAAGATTCTAATATTCGAACTATGGGTGACATCTTCAGATCATAGGAAGTAAGAAAGAGCACTCCATGAATTATAGAATAAATATAATGATCATTTATTCTATAAATAGCCCAGCTAGTCTGACAATGGCTGTCTACCAATGGGAGATCCAAGAATTCAGTAGTCGTTCAGTCCATGAGGCTGTATGTTTGAGCTGGCCTTCAACAAAGATAGGCTCTAATGCCAGTGAAGGAGTGGCCTTGCAAGTGAGAGGGAGAGCAAACGGGCAAAGAAAGAGTTACAGCTTCCTTCTTCCACATCCATTATATAGGCTGTCATCAGAAGGTGTAGCCCAGACTAAAAGTGGATCATCCCACCTCAAGAGATCTGGACTAAAGGTATATCTTTCCACCTCAAAAATGCCATTAAAAGTGGGTCTTTCCACTTCAAATGATTTAATTAAGAAAAAAATCCTACACAGGTGTACCCAGCCACTTGGATTTCACTTAATACCAAGATGTACTCAAGTTGAAAACAAAGAATAGCCATGATATGTCCCCGCCTTGTCAACTTGACACAATCATATCTCCTTATGCTAGGCTTCATTTTAAAGTGAAAACAACAGTAAGGTCATAATTACACCTAACATGATGAAATAACTATCTCTTGAACAACCACAAATGCAATATAAATTTTAGAATCGGTGACAATGCAGAAAGGAGAGGCCCAAAGCCAATTCCTAACAATTAAGGCAGTAAAATAGGTGCAAATATGGAATTTTCTATAGTTTAAGAAAACACAATGCTGTTTTGAATCTCTAAATACTTCTAAAAAGGTCAGTTGTGTTTTGAAAAGTATAGACATAGATGGTGGAGGGGAAGGGACAGGGCAACCAGGGCTGGTGCATGAAGAGATGAGTCTCTATAAAAGGTACCAGAAAAAGTCGTGCCCCATTGGGGCAGTAGGACCAAGCCAATGCCCAGGACCACTGATGCAGACTTCTCTGTAAATAGCCACCCTGAATGCCCTAGGATATTACCAATATCACATGTTTGATGGTCAGAGAAAGCAGACCAAACTGGGCAACATCAACAACACAGTATCTTCAGTGTTGCCACTACAAAGAAACTCAGTGGAACCAAGAAAGGATATCTACGGATCAGAATGACTGAACGTCATATCAATAACTACACATAAAAAAGGAGAGGAAGCAGTATCATCAGACAAGCCACACACCCTAAGCACACAAGGGAAATACCACTGAGGAAGACTAGACCTGCCAAAGAAATAGAGCAGCAGTGATATTCAATGTCCATGAAGAAATTGGAAGTAGCTAATCATTAGGATATAAAAGAAAAAAATCCGTGAGCTTAATGGATTCTGGAAGGACATGAGCGAAGTGACAACTGCTGAGCAGGACAGTAGTGCTTAGTAATCCACTGGAATTGTGACTCACACAAAGAAAATGCTGGTGATGTTCAAGAGACATCAGAAGACACATGGGAGAGACAGCCTCAAGAAGGTCCCTGTAAGAACAAAATGGATAGGAGTTCAGGAAAACCAGGTAATTGCTTCAAGAAAAAAATGGCTGAGCATTTTCTAGTATCAAAGATTGTCATGGTCTTTGCCTGAGAATACAAGTCCCAGACCAAATAAATACCAATAAATTTGGCCTTGAAAACACATCACTTACAACAGTTTTCCTAAAAGCGAGGAATAAAATAGTAAGAGGTATCTTGAAAACAGCAAATCAAAATTGTCAGCAAAGGACATAATTGTTTTCAGAATTTGAAAACCAAGAGTTTACTATCCAAAAACCTCACAGGAAAGTCGGTTCAAGGGCAAGTGCCAGCGAGGAAAGCAGAGGACTTGGACGTCAGAAGTCACCGAGGGCACAGGAATTCGTGCAGTAAATCAATTCCAGACTGTAAACACTAGCGAGTCATTTTGGGGTTTATAAAAGATTAATAATAATATGGCTGGGAAATTTTAAGAAACAAATTCAAACACGCTAAAAATTTTTGCCTTATTCTTTTTGTGTAATTCAATAAATTCCGGGCTTGTTAATATGCACCAGAAACTGCTGTCTGCCTTAGGAGTAAAAGACACATAGAAAGTGTCTTATCCTCATAGAACCTACATTCTAGGATAGAGGAGAATAAACAGAAATCTAGTGTAAAATAATCACAGATTCTAGGGTTCTTAACAGGGCTGAGCACCCTTCATAGTAAAAATGGATATTCCTATGACTGGAAAATTCCTGTCAACCAACACTATCCCCAGACAAACACATGTATGCTACATAAGCTCTAAAACAAAGAACAGAGAATAGACAGGAATGCTGAATGTGTTCAGAATTTGTTGCAAACATGCATAAGTATATATAACATTTTAGGGATATTTGTCATAAAAATAGAATTACTAAAAAGAGGAGGGAAAGGCTTATTAAACTGAAAGTCAGAAAGTTTATTTTAGGAAATATCAAAATATTGTTTAATTAAAAAGTGTAGATAATAGATGGAGGAGTGCATACATTGCCTAAGTTGTTCCCCTTGTTTTTATTGCTTCCGCTTCCCAGCCAACCAGTGAACTTAGACATTGGGGTAGGGGGCTGTGCTTTTCTTTTTCTTTTTCATGAAATGCATCTTTGCTTACACAGTGCAAGCAAAAGAAGAAAGAAGTATAATGATTTAAAATGCTGTGGAGGTGAGTCCTGTACCTTTTCTTCTCTCAAAAATCATCCTGAAGCAACACAGAGGGAAAATGCAAACTTTATCTTTGATTCTAATTGGAGGTATCAAAAACCCAAACCAGAAAATGCGTGGGAAGTCTTCTGGTGTTTGGCTAGGAGATAGATGGAGAGAGGATGCCCCTGGAGACCTTCTTTTTCAGAAGGAAGCTATATTCCTCAATGGCATCCAAGTTCTTCTGTGGGAAGCAATCAAAGGTGCCTGGTACATAGATCAGAATAGGTATTAAGAATCCTTGAGTTCTCCCTCTCTCTTCCTCTTTCCCTCTCCCTCTCACTCTTTCTCTTCTCTCTGTCCCTCTCCCTCCTTTTCTGCCTTCCTCTCCCTCTTTACACAATGTCTGGCTGTGGGTCTCTGTATTTCTTCCCATCTGCTGCAACAGGAAGTTCCTCTGGTGGCGGATGAACAAGGTACTGATCTGTGAGTATAGCAGAATGTCATTAGGAGTCATTTTATCACTGTTTTGTTGTTGTTTTAAAACCCATAGCATTTGCTTTTACACTAGATCCCTGGGCTATCTAGTCTCGGGTTCTTGGTCACCCAAGCAGTGTTGGGTATGGGTGCCAGCTCATAGAGTGGGCCTTAAATTGAATCATACTAAGAGGCAATGGAAGAATCTCAGGAATTAGGGAGGGAATAATATGTAGCATTTGAGCTCTGGCTTCATATGCAGGATTTGCTAGCCAAGCATGGGAAGAAGAAAGCTTGTCTACCTTAGGAATGCACTTGTCTAACATACTTGAAGTACTTGGCTCCATCCTCACCAGTGCAGCAACCTGTGTGGTAGGCTGTGTCCCAGTACTTGGGAGGTAGAAGCAGAATAAGACAGTCAAGGTCTTCCTTTGCTACATAGAAAGTTCAAGTCTGGTATACATCAGACCTGTCTTAAAAGAGAAGGAATGTATATTCACACACACACTCACACTCACATACACGCACTCACACACAAGCACAGCTCTCTCCACAATCGACACCACCAACAAACCAATATATGCAAACATCTGCTCCAAAACAACTAGTGTTTTCCAAAGAGAATTCTGTAGACCAACTCATTTATGAATAATAATAAATATACTACAATATGAGCAAATATTAGGAAGAATTTGAAGTTACAGGGATATTCTGGGAGATTTAGATGATATTATGAAGGCTTGCATATTATAACACATGTGTAAGAAAAATGTCCATATGTGTGAAAATTATGGGAACTAAAAAATCAAGCAAACAACATCATTTTTGAAGAAAATGTTTGAATACTATGACTATGTCCCTAAATGATGGAATCCCTGAAAGTAAAGTCAGCCTGGGTATAACACAAAAGCATTAACCTAGGACTATGAAAGTCAATGACAAGAGTCCTCACCTAGATGAGTAAGGCCCTAGGCCTGGCACTATGAGAAGCAAATGGAAGGGTCTCTGCAGGCCTACAGAGCAAGACCAGTATGCTACCTTTTTGATGCTGTTTGTCGCTGTTCTGGTAATGGGGAAAAATTTAAAGGAGTATGATTGTAAAGGATGGGGTAATTTCTATTTGTTATCCAGCAGAGTACATTCTCAGGAAGCAGGAAGTAACCATAAAAGACAATAATAGCATGTCATAAACTCACTAGGTCCCAATCTAACCACTGAGATCAAGAGCAGCATTTAATAAGAAGATACAATGAGAGAAGTCCTCCACTCACTAAGGCAACCAGAAGCTGGGGAGTGCGGGCAGCTCATGGGCAAGGTATGTGCCTACCGCACCATGTGGCCCCGTGTGCTAGCTTGACACCGCCAAAAGAAGCAACCAAAAAACAAGAAAACTACAAGAACTGTGTAAAAACAATTGAGAGAGCCACCAAAAAAAAGTTTAAATGGTCAGACAATCTCAGTGCTCCTTAAAAAATTCTGTAGATTCCATGCAACCCGAATAAAATACCACCAGTAAAATACCACCAGAGCATAGTATTCAGCTATGTAGAGTTTCTGAAGGCAACACTGGCTGTTCCTGCTAGGTCAAAGCTGATACTTAAGAAAAGAGAAAACAAAGAGGTTTTTGTTTTGCTTTGTTTTCAGTTATTCCTTTGATTCTTTTGGATTTGGCACAATTTGAAGAATAAATGAATATTGATGTGTTTTATAATTAATTATTTGGACTTTATCTCATTTCCAATATCAAGCACGTCCATCTTTACCATTATGTTTACCCAAGGGCCAATACATTGGAGGTCCATGTCACTATAGCAACCCTGTCAGATGTCCTGCCCAAAGGAGATTAAGAAAATTCTTTTGGACCTGTGAAGTGACTCAGTAGATAAGGGTGCATGCTACCAAGCTGGATAACCAAATTCTCATCTCCAGACTCCTAGAGGTGAAAGGAGAGAACCAACTCCCACAAGTTTTCCTCTGACTGTTGACTGAGTTTTCAGTCCTGCCCGGTTCCCACAGTTGTTAAGTCCCAAAGAAATCACACAGAGGTCTACATTAATTATAAACTGATTGGCTTAGTATCTCAGGCTTCTTATTAACTCTTATAACTTATATTAGTCCATAATTCTTGTCTGTGTTAGCCACGTGGCTTGGTATCTTTTTCTACCAGGCAGTCACATCGTACGTCCTCTGAATCTGGGTCACAACTGCAGACTGAGCTTCCTTCTTCCCAGAATTCTCCTGTTCTTATTGCCCTGCCTCTACTTCCTACCTGATTTCCCTGCCTATACTTCCCACCTGGCTACTGGCCAATCAGCATTTTATTAAAAAATATTACAAGTGACAGGTTACAGACCATTGTCCCACAGCATCTGACCTCCCCAGGTGAGCCAGAATAGACACATTCCTGTGCACTCGAGAGTGCACACACACACACGTATTCACACACATGTACACACACACACTTAGCACATCCACATGCATACGCACACATGTGTGAGCATGCGCACAAAAGGAGCTTAGGGAGAGGAAAAGACAGTCACTGCTAGAAAGAAGAACTGTAATCTTCTGCGGCCGCAGCTCTGCCTGGGAATCAGAACCACTGTGTGCCTGCTAAAGAGGGGAACTGCTGAGGTGAAGGGTCACTGTTTCCATCAGGCCCGTGTATGCAGCCCTTCCTGAGGAATGCTACTCGTTTCCTCGAGTTCTTCTTCCTCGTCATTGAAAGAAGCATTTTCCATGGTTACTCCCCCACCCCCAGGTCTTCTGAGCTCTGCTAGGAGTCTTATCTATGTTTGTGGACTTGGTCATGACCTTTCCACTTCTATATCTCTCCCCATATCTGACTTTTATTTCAAATCCCAGTTGTATTTCTACAAATGGGGGAGGAGCTTCCTTTATGTCACTTCATCCTCACTGTAGAGCCGACAGCCCTAGAAGCCCACATCATCACCTCCAAATACCGGGGCCTTGGGGTGCCCATCTCCCATATACTCAGTCTTCCCTTGCCACCAGATGCACCAAGTATCCTCCACTGCTGCTTCTTTCTTTCAGATTCAATTCTTTAATCAAGTCTGGTCCCAAATTATTAGTTCTATGGTTTTACAAGCGCCTTTAGATTGGTCAGTCTGGATCAGGGTTCCAGGCCTTCAAATTGTCCTGCATACTATGACTGAAACCCAGGTCAAATCTGTCAGAAATCTATTTCCTGTAAGAGCAAGTAGAATTTTTCCCACCCGTCTCTCTCAATGGCTTCTATGATTCCTTTACCTTCTGTCCCTATGCTCCTCCCCCATGACTTGCCTTAACACTATCTAGGATGACCATGATGGTACTCTCTGCCCAGATTCTTCAGGTATAAAAGACCACCTCATCTCATCCAAACCCAACCTCAGTGAAAATATCACTGCCCAATAGTCAGCAGCCAGATCCCTCCTCCTCTGGGGTTTCCAGAGTCTAAGGTAAGGTCTGCCTCCTTCTAGGGATGCCCTGTGGACAGCAATTGGGTAATATAGTCTGCAAAGGCCTTTCTTCAATTTAGGACAACACTAAAATACCATCCCAGCCCCAGAACTCTCCATACCATCAGACAAAGTTCAGTGTGGTTGGAACCAGGTAGCTTTTCCCATTTTCCCCACGATCTAATTTTTCCTATTGCTACACAGGCCCATGTGCTTTGAGAATCCCTAATGAAGCGATTCAGAACTCTTTATCCCAAAGTTGGGGGAAGCAACTAAGATAAACAATGGCAGAAGTGGGTGGCTGGAGGAGGGACAGGACAAGGGATTCAAGAACGGATCAATAAGCAGTCAGTCAGCAAGATAGCAGTAGGCATGCAGTAATGCACACTACTGAGAGGTCCCTTGGGTAAACTAGCACTAATAGCTGGTGGAGGGCCTCACTGGCTGCTCTTAAAAGTTATGAGGAACAGAGTGGACATGGGGACTCTGGGACTGTATATCTATTTCAAATGACATTTATTTGTTGAGATAATAAAAGATTCAGATTGATTAGTCACTGATTTATGCAAAAAGTGATGACCATAAATAGGGTCTCTTTGCCAACAATTCATTAACCCCTAGTTTACTACACTCAAAAGGAGGTCTTAGTTGTATGAGAAATACAAGCTCAGAGAAATTTGCTTCCTCAGCCCTTGGAAGGATCCTGTGCCTGGGTGAAGACTCTCATATGTCTCTTAAATTGGGGAGGAGTATGTGGGTCCATGTAGTGGAGAATCTTATACTATCAGATTCCACTAAATCAGGTAGACCTGTTTCCATCCCTACTGTCAAGTGTCTGACTAGCTAGATAGTCCTGTGTCCACTTCCTCTGGATTGAAACATTACCTCCTGGAGAGAAGAAATTTTATGACGAAAGTTTATGGTTGTCAGTGGAGACCATCACCTGTCCCCAACTGGGTGCTTGTCATGCCCTCCCTCCAAGAATGAAGTGGGCAAATGGAGGAACGTTCTAATGCGAGCCACTATATGCCTCCCTCAGATTAATAACCTAAAACAGGTTAGAAAACTTTGAACAGATTGCCATGCAGATTGGACAATTTCAACAGAACAAGTTTGAACTCAGTAACAGCAGGATGCTAGCTAAGAACTTTCACAGCTCTGAGAAGATGTCACCTGAGGGCAAGTCTGCAGAAAACAGCAAGGGGGAGGATGGGTCTCTTGTCTGGGCAGGTCTCAAAGGCCAGAAACAGCTGGAGAAGCATGGAATTGTGGGGTACTGAGGCAGGACAAATTTACGTGCAGGTATTGATCAAGTCCTGAAGTCTTGCAGGAAGTATTGATTAAGTCCTGAAGGCTGGCTCAATCAAACTCCTGAAAGAAGACTCAGGTGGGGGAGCCTTGTCCATCTCTGGCAAGTCTTGAAAGCCACCTCCCTTCTCTTCCTCCTCTGTTGGCTCTCAGTGCTTCCTTCACACTGAAGCATTAGACATTCAAATTTATTCAGAACCAGGTGGGTGCTTATTGGTTGAGTTTGGGTGTGCAACTAAAGTGAAAAAAAATGGGACCAACTAAGGAAGAGCTGTCAAAAAAGTTAGTCTATTCCAGGTACTACTGTGATCTTTGCAAGCTATTGCCTGATGCTTCCTATGTTCAAGGATCTGATTGTCAATTTTGGTCAGTGGGGCTTTCATTCAACAAGGGATATTTGTTCTTTTGGTTTGTTTGTTTATTAGTTTCTGTTGCTCTCTGACCTTGAGTTTGGAGCTGGAGTTCTCTTCCTGTCAGCACCCTGCCTCAGGTGGGCAGCAGCATCAGGAAGGCAAGGGCTCCTACCTCTACCAATAAAACTTGGAATCTATAATATAGGACACTTGGGAAGCTCAGATAGATACAAGACCCATGAGGAATCTCTCCAAGATTATATGGACAGCAAACATTTTTCTGGGGACTAGGAGATTCTTCAGTGGAGCTGTGTGAGCATTGGGCAGGCAGCTCCAAAATTACCGCTTTCCTTACCCATTGCCCATATTGAAGTGTGCTGTTCAGTGATGTAGTTACAAAAGAGTCACCCATTCTCTTATAAGTAACTCCTTGTCCATGTCCCTGTAAGTAACCCAAAATAAACTCATCAGTTTACCAAGCTAGAAAGGAATAGAATAGTTTCTTTGGTCTGTTATTAGCACTCAGGGTGAGTTGAACAGACAATTGTTCATGTCTCTCGAGGAAAAGTCACACATCACAGGAGAATAAGAGGAGAACACAGAGAAAATGTGGTGACACCCAGGGAAAAAAAGCACAGGAATGATGGGGTCCTGCTGGGTCAAAGAACAGGAGTTCAACATTAAGATAAGACCAGGTGGTGGTGGTGGTGCATGTTTTTAATCCCAGCAGAGGCAGAGGCAGGTGGATCTCTGTGAGTTCAAGGCCAGCATGAACTACAAGAACTAGTTCCAGGACAGGATTCAAAGCTACAGAGAAACCCTGCCTAGAAAAATAAATAAATAAATAGATAGATAGATAAATACATGAATGAATGAATGAATAAATAAATAGATAGATAAATAAATAAATAAAAATAAAAAAGATAAGGGGTATTTTTTCAACAGAAAAGCAGTATCTTGGTTTGGTTCTAGGGCAAATGCCCCAGGGATGGTGATAACCTGCTAGGATAATTCTAGGAGAGCATGAAAGCTACAATCCAGATTAATGAAATAGAAATAGAGACTTCCACTCTGTGTAATGGTGTAATGGAGAAAAGGATTTGAAGACCCAATGAATTAAGCACACTAACGCGCATCCAAAAACAAGGAAATAAATTTTCAAATTGAAGAAGCAAAACGATCAACAACAACAAAATCCAGCCGACTACACTCTTAGGTAGGCCTCAGCAATAAGTCTGTGCTGCTTTAACTAGACACCATCAGACACAAGATTAGCAAAATTCCAAAATAACACAACCCAGGCATTAATGCTTAGCTTTTAGATGTATTGTAAACATAGTTTTTGCAAACACAGAGTAGAATCATAGGGGCTCTCAGGGTAGTCCAATCCTAATCTGGGAGTAATTGAAAGAACCTGATATTTCTGGAGGCAAATTTCCGGTGTTTCTAGATGGGCTACTATGACGAGTATTGCTTAGCACACCTAATAAAAACATCAGTGATGGTAAGAGGTGGAAGGATGAAGCCTTTCCCAGTTTCCAAGTCAGACTTGGAATGAATGAATTGGCTGAAGGAGTGGTGACTCCCTCTGAATTAAGATCCTACATTACCAGGGCGATTCTGTTTATTACCTTGCCTCTTCTTAACCTATGAACATTGGACCACACATAGGTAAGAGCATGTGCTTCAGAGAAAAAGGGAGAATACTTGATGCTTTCGAAAAAAATTTTTTTCACCACTGGATTGTAATTGACACTAACTCCTAAGGACTGAATCCTGGCCACCTATTAATATGGAATCTGTAGCAGCTACACTAATCAAAGCTAAAGACTTGTTTTTGGTGGGCCACTGCTTGGAGAGCCAGTCCTTGGAGAAACCTATTGATCCATTCATTATCTCCTCTCCAAATACAAAATGAGAAAAGATACCCTTGGAGGTTTGAAGACACCTCATATTGGTTCTTCACCCTCAGGTAAGAACTCTTATTGTGGTGAGTGGCAAGCAGAAACTCTGAAACTGTCCCATCCCAGCAAAAAGAGGAGTTGAGGGGCCGGGGGGTGAACAAAATGCTGAAATGTTTTAATATCTCCTTGGCCCCTATGTAACCCTATGTATTTAAAATGTTGGCACCTGCAAAGACAGCAAATGCTGGGAAATTGCAGTGCAACACTAGGAGTGCTCACTGTCATAGTAACAAGTAGGATTTTTGCCATACCTATCAGCAAGAGAACAAGGTGAAATCTACTTTCCTATGGGATGGATACCCATTTTGTTTATTCTGTTGTTGGTTGGCTAATAATTTACATTATTATCTCTCTTGTCAGAATATAGCCTGGGAAACCTGGATTTTAGTGACGTTCTGTATTACACAATAATATTTTATGGCAGTGCTGGATGAGAAATATGGGTCAAATATGCATATATGGGAAATCTTGATAAGTACTTACACAACGTAGCTTGGAGTCTGACTGATTGAGCTTATGAGGATTCTGGAGAGCTTTGTTACTAGACAGAACAGAACAGATATACTTTCCCTCTCCCATCCGGTAAATTCTCTTGATACCACACATATGCATCCAACACAGGACAGCCCTACAGGGTGGATGAAAGACGGTGGACTGACTGGGGAATCTCAGGATTTAGAGAATGACAAAGCTGTGGAGTTGCTGGGTTTTTGTTTGCTTGTTTTACCACATTCTAGATTGAAATGTAGAAAAGCCCACAGAAGCTATGGGGGCTCACACAGTTCATCATTGGTCACATGACCGGGTTGCCTGCTGTGTTTGAGAAGCTGTAGCCAAGGAGCTGGTAAGGGGGATTCGGGGTGGGTTTAAGTAAGATTCAGAGGATAGCCTGAAGATCAACAAGCTTTAGTTACATCATTTATGATCAGATCTTATCATTATCTCCCATGCAAACAATAATCAATGGTAGTAGCTCAGTCGTTCATTAAGTAAACTTTCTAGAAGTACTTACATTCCTGAGTTGTTCACTCAATAGCAGCAGTTCCTTTTCATTGACTGTGCAACCCAAAAATCAGCCAGCCAACTACAGAAACAAGTCACTTGTAATGACATTGATCAAAGTAGAATATTCTTATTTAAAAATCTAAGATGAATTATTGTCATCTTAGTAGTAATTGTGATCAATTATTGTCACATTGAATTTGAATCAGTAAAAGTCTATACAGTGACACATACACATGCAATTTTATTAAGATTCTTATCTTTTATTGATCATTGCATTTCTTAAATGGCAGATAATTCAACTTGCAGGAAAATGACAACACTGTGAAACCGAGACTTGTTTAAATTAGAAATGTTGAAATCCGTAGAAAGTCAACAGAAAATTAAGCAAAACTCAGCACAGCTTCTGGCTTACGTAAGATACAAGTGTGGCGCACTGGCTACAGGAGAGACGACGAGACTTACAGCGGACTTCCGCTGCATCCATCTCTCAAAGCTCTCTCGTTCATTATTTCTCATTCCAGGAGCACTACCTGCAAGTACATTCTGTGTCCAGCTGGTGGGTGATTTGGAAGAGGCTAGGTGCTCCTGTGGACTGGGACTGAGAGCCATCCCCACCAATTCTGTTTGCTCAATGCTTCTTTCCGATTTTCCTAGAAGATCCCAAACCCCCAAGGACAGTTTGTGACATGGGCCAGTGGTGAACGCCGAGAGGCTGGAGCATTCTGAGTGCACCCAGATCCCTTGCTACCCGAGGACACAAGTGCAGAATTCAGCTTGTATGGCACATGACACCAGGATAACATATAATCCCAGAGTACCTTTACTTGTTCTATAACTTAATAGTACACCTATGAAATAATTACATTATACTTATAGCTTTTCTTCATTTATAAACAAGACAAAATTTAAATACAATTTGAGCCACTCGAAGGTAAACATTATACATACAATAACCCCAGAAGTAGCCTCAGACCACAGCATGTCATATTGCTTTCATGGGTACACCCATGACTAGGATCAAGAAGAGTGCTAACGTGTATACTTTGTGGGTTGCTAGCTCAACTCTTCCTCTACTTGTGTGGGTCCTGTTAATAAAATGATGTGTGTGGGTTGGCTTTGCAGCTGGGTGTGAGACGCTCCTCCTCTCCCCTCTTGTTCGACTTCATCATCCTCCATTAAGGAAACTCAGATGTCCTTCACAGCTTTTCTGGTGCATGTTCTGCTCTGGCTCTAGCTTGAGGTTTTCTACTCAAAGTGAAAACTGCAGCTCTGACCTTGGGCACCCTCTTCTCTTTTTGCCTTCATCCCAGGGGGTCCAGCCCTCTATAATTTCTCTATTCTCCTCGTCTCTCTCTCTCCAGATTTCAGGCTATGCGCTCCCATTTCTGAAGTTAATATTCCCTTCAAAACCACACAGGCTGGGCTTAGGATTTACTGGGTTGCAGAAGTAAATAAACTAGAAAACGTGCATTCCGACTCAGGCAAGAGAGTCCCTGAAACACCCTACCCCACTCACCCCAATCCTTTTCTCTGGGTGGCAAGCTAGAGAGCCAGCATCATTATCGAGTGTCCAGAAGCCTGAATCTCAGAGCAGCTAATGGATGGTCTCTTTCACACATGAGGAAACCCATTCTTGGGCAAGAGCTTGCACTGAGAATTGGCCAACCAAAGGAAGTTAATGTATTCTGATCCCCGCCAATGGCTTCTCCTTCACATTTGTCAGATTCCATGCATGTCATTCACAGGGACAATTGCACAAAGAGATTGAATATGAGTGTAATGTTGGAGGAAAATAGATTATTTCAATGTCCTCCCATCAAAGGCCACACTACAGATACTTCCACAACTCATCACAAAGTCAAAGGGTGACCTAAGGTTTCTTGGTATTCTTAGGAGTCTAGTCTTTGGAAAGGAAGCTATTTTCTGAGCGACAGTTCAACTACATTACTACCCTCTATGTGTACTTTTTATGTCTGCCTGTGCCACAAAGTGTCTCAATCCCATATATCCTTAAATGAATTTTAATAGAAAATATTTTTTGCTTAGTGTTATGGCAGTGAAGACAGTACCAGGTCTCATTTCACATGTGTGCATCATGCGTTACCACTTCCCAATGACTCCCCTGTGTACACCATCTGTCCTAACCCAGTTTCTACACTATGCTGCAATGCTTTAGTGTCTCGGTGATGTCATACTCATGTATGTAAATCGTGACATGTCCCTCCTCCCCGCTCAATCTGATAAAAGGTGTGTGGCAGTGAATTGCTGACCTGGCAGTATTTCTCAGTACAATACATTTTCTACAGCTCACTCCCTGTGCTACTGTCTATTCAAGAATGGTGCTGCAAAGCCAGAGTCCAAACATGTGAGTCGTACAGGAATAGGTCGATAATACTTTTAACAGCTTTTTACACAATAGATCAATTATAGAACTGACATTAACACAGAGACCTTTTGTGTGGTGACAGGCTAATGGCAGAGGGAAGAGCATGTGCACCAGAGTTCATCTTGAGTCCACAGATGGGGGCTAGAAGGAGCAAGAAAAGAGGTGGTGGTGTCTAGCGGTGCAGAGGGTCTGGCCTGCTGAGCACAGTTCCTAGGGAAGTCATTTCTTGATCCACTAAGCTTGCCTTGTCCTTGTGGGTATCAGGTTTGTTTGGAGACCCCTTGAGGGTGAGCATGTCCATTATGGATGCTGCCCATACCGACTTCACAGCAGCCTCAGAGCCTGGAGCTCCCAGCTCAGAAGAATGGATGCCCACACCACAGAGGTCTGGTGGCCAACAGAAGTGGAAATTTGTGACAGAATAGTGGTACATTCTTCATCAAGGAAGGGGCGAGCTGGAGTGTAGGATGTGGCCAGGGAAAGGCTGGCTTTTCCACATGGTGGAAACGTCAATCCCGATTGACAGTGCATCGCCTGAAAAGTCCTGTCTAGTTTCTGAGAGTGTTTTCCAACATCTTCTGTGCCCGATCCACAGCCTGGATTTGGAGACACGAGTATAGCCCGGGTTGGATCTGGGACATATCGACTTGCGGTCCACATTTGTGACAAGGGCACTGTTAGCCCTAAGAGATGCATTTACTGCTGACAGGGACACCGGGCATAGTGTGAGTGAGCTCGACAGAAGTGGCGGTGGTGCGACCCAGGGGCAAGGGCGCTCAGGGTTGAGCTGCATCTTGCCCTGGTGACTTCACTGCTTGTCAGAGTCACTCAGGTTCACGGACATACACCGGCAATGCTTCACCTTTTGGATTTTTTTGATTCGGAAAGGTGGGTCGAGCCCCGGGCATTCGAGCTCCACGATGACGGAGGTGACGCGCTGGGGCTTGCAGAAGGCGCAGGATTGGAAGGAGTCCTCCTCCTTCTTCACGTGCCGCGGGATGTAGAAGGAGTTGCACTGGCCATAGCAGAAGCGGTTGAGGATGGTGCGGCTGCGGCAGCCCTCCTCGCTCACGGTCTGCCGCAGCGGCTGCGTCTTGCACCAGTCGCTCTTCAGGTACTTGCGCTCAGTGACCACGAGGGCCTCCTGGCTGGAGGCCAGCACCTCCTTGATCTGATGATGCCATCTCTCCGAGTTGTTACTGCTGCCATCCTTGTATGGTGAGGGGATGGCGCCCGCAGGCCGGTTCTTCCGGGCTTCAGCAACTTTTACCAGCACAGCCACGAGGAGCAAGGTCAGCGAGAGCTTCCAGAACATCCTGCCAAGAGAAAACAGTTGGTTGACAAGAGTTATCTAGAGACCATCCATCTTTTCTCTCAGTGTTTATGGTTGGATACCCAGAGACATCGAAGTCTGATATGATTAAACAGTACCATGGGAAGCAGCTGTGACTGTCATGCACAGTACCCAACAGCAAGCACTGGACAGCACTATTAGAAGGCCATGCTGTGGTTTGAATGGGAAGCGTCCTTCATAGCTCACGTTGTTTGAACACTTAGGTCACAGCTGGTGGAAGTGAATCACTGAGGGACAGCCGGTGCTACTTCCTGTCTGCTCTTTCCTTCCTCACTGCTGAAGAACCCTGCTTATTTTCCTGATACCATACCTTCTCTGTAGAGGCAGGCCCTATCCCTTCTTACACTGTAAGGCAAAACAAATCCCTCCTCCCTTAACAGATGGCTAAGTCGGGTATTTTGTTGCAGCAACAAGAAAAATATCAGTGATACAGTAGTAAGTTGAATGATTTCAGGAAAATTAAAGCCAGTAGTGTTGATGTAGCCCACAGCCAAGGCACATTAGTAGCAATAACAGCACCCAGCACTGACTCTACAGGTGTGCACAGTGTGGATTATTGCTGGCTTAACTGCTTGACATTTGAGCCTCTTCCCAGCTCATTTGAGTCTTGAAACAGTCTTAGTCTCTACCTACTGTCGATCCCCCACTTTACAGGAAAGTCAACTGAGGCCCTCAGAAGTTGAGTCCTCTGGTCCCAGAATGCATTCTTCAAATTCTAAGCTCATATGGTCATTTACTGTTAGAATAACTATAATTTATTGGTTTCAAGATATATCAGGTTTTCTTTTTCCTTTCATATGTAAATGTAACTACTAATCAGAGTTGCATTAAGTAGGTATGACTGCTTTCCCAATTTCATGGATGAGGAAACAAGCAGGAAAAAGCTATGCAACTTGCCAAAATCGCAAAGCATATATATGAAATAATTGAATCTAGGCATCCCAGCTTTGTACTCTAGGCTTCCATAAATGTAGCTATCTCTCTCTTATCAAGTTATGTTAAAATGCCTGTGCTAAATTCCCGTGTGTATCACCGTTACTAGTCCAAGTCTAAGAGACAAGTGGCTTTGTACATCATCCCAGAGATGATTCCTTCTGTCATCAAGTATTTGCATAAACACTATCAGAAGCTTTGTCAAATCAGTATTTTTCTCTTACAGTTTCATGGCCAAATATCTCCCAGGTTCCATGTGAATGTCCCAGAGTCTGCATGTGGAGGATCCTTTAAGAGGTAAAACTAGCTAGGAAGTCTCTAAGTCATTGTGGATGTAACCTTGAGAGAGAGTGTAGGACTAGTGCCTCTTCGTCTCCTTTCTTTCTTTCTTTCTTTCCTTCCTTCCTTCCTTCCTTCCTTCCTTCC
>LOJH01001306.1:37723-49850 GCA_001685095.1 Ellobius talpinus
AGAGAGAGAGAGAGAGAGAGAGAGAGGCAGAGAGAGGCAGAGAGAGAGACAGAGAGAGAGGGAGAGAGAGGGAGAGAGACAGAGAGAGGGAGAGAGAGAGCAAGAGCGAGAGAGAGGGGGGAGAGAGAGAGGGAGAGAGAGACAGAGAGAGAGGGAGACAGAGAGAGAGAGAACGAGAGAGAGACAGAGAGACAGAGAGGTAGAGAGAGAGCGAGAGAGACAGAAAGAGAGAGGGAGAGAGAGGGGGGAGAGCGAGAGAGAGCAAGAGAGCGAGAGAGCGATAGAGACAGAGAGAGGGGGAGAGGAGACAGAGAGAGAGGGAGAGAGAGAGTGCGAGAGAGAGACAGAGAGAGAGGGAGAGAGAGAGAGAGAGGGAGGGAGAGGGAGAGAGAGCAGGGGCTTATTGTCTAGCCCATCTAGCTAATCATTGAGTCCCAGGTTCAGAGAGACCCATTCTTAAAAAGATAAGGTAGGGAAGAAAAGTCCACAAAGAATGTGTCTTGGTGGTGGCATTACCAGAAACACTGACTAACGTTAGAGAATGCAGATGATATTAGCCAACAAGAAGAAATATTGAAGAACTGAGAGGGGAAAGGATTTGCTTTTTCCGGTTATGAAAACATTTGTACAGCACAATTATTAAACTTCTAAGTCCAAGCTTCTTTTAAGGCCTCTTCTCACACCTCTTTGGTCCCACACATGACGTGTCCTATGAAAATGGCCACACTTCCAGCAGACCCATGGCAAGAGTTGAGACTTGGATTCACTCAGTTTATTGTATCTGTGGAGTGATTTGCGATCTCAATGGCCTCTTAAAAGGCGAGTCTTTTGGTTCTACTTTAATAATTCCCAAAATTATTAACATTCTAAGTAAACTAAAACCAAAAGTTTTCAAGTCTCAGCCAGGAAAGATTTATGGCCAGCCTAGTCCTCCGCTGCTAGCTCCAACAACAGGTTATGGTGGACTCTTGGTAGGCTCAAACTACATGCTCTCTCCTTCAACAGCTTCTTACTGTTGTCAGGGAGAAGAGAGCTGAAACATGCTCAGATCAATCTGGGGCAGAAACTCTTCGTGTGAACAATATTCGATGTGGTGATTAGTAACAGGCGCTCTTTGAACACTTTAAAAGGGCATGCAAACATCTGGCATCCATCCCTGGAAGCTGTGTCTCCCAAGAACTAAGGAAGTAAAGCGAACTTCCAATTTTGAGGAAAGGCAAAGATACTGATGAAATCTACCCAACTGGGGCCAAGTCTGGCTCTCCTCTCCATCCCAGCTCCCTGCCCCCTGCCATATACCTCATTTCTCCTT
Organism: Ellobius talpinus; assembly: GCA_001685095.1. Taxonomy (NCBI): domain Eukaryota; kingdom Metazoa; phylum Chordata; class Mammalia; order Rodentia; family Cricetidae; genus Ellobius; species Ellobius talpinus. Next base: position 39,036 of record LOJH01001306.1, read on the forward strand.
CATATGTAGCAAAAAGAAGCTGGCCAAGGACCTGGCATCTCAGTGCCAGAACAGGTAAGCCAGTTGCCTACCCATTTGGCTACAGTGATGACTAGGAGTTATCCTTATTACTTTAGGGGCAGTAGAGCCAGCTGCTGCTAGTGACAACTACTCGGCCGGCCCTGGCGACCCTGTAAGGGTCACAGTTGGAGAGAAGGTGCACATCTCTATCCTCAGTTTATCATCCATCCCCCACATGTCAAGGTGCCAACCAGGACCTGCATTTAGCACTTCAGGGCTGCCTGGACCCCTTTTCTACTCAGAGAGATGGCTGGCATACAACCACCTCTCGGGAATGCTGCTGTGACCGCCAGTAATGACAGCGTAAGGATACTTCATTGAACTCTCACATCTTGTGTTTGGCTTGTATCAGAAGAAACTCATAAATAACTCCTGTTGGTTTTATTAGCCATCCTTCTGGCCTGACAATGTTGTCAATTTGCAAAGTGTGCCAGGACTATAAATGCTAATGGCCTGAGCAGACTAGGTTGGCCAAAGTAGATTGTATAAAAGGAGAGCTGGTTGTGGAAGTATTTCCCCGAAGTGAATGCCCTTGGGCCTGACCTTTGAAGCCAGAGCAGCCTACCACCTAGGCAGCCAAAGAATAACAAGTCCCTTCTATCAGTTCTTCAGAGAAAGGTACAGCAGTGCCGAGTCACCAGGGGCATGCAGATGGACACAGCCAAAGATGCAGTGACACTGGGGACATCATCCTCAGAGTGACCTTGCTGGAGTTTAGACATCAGGGCAAGACTGAAGTGGGCTGTGTAGGTATCGAGAATAGAAGGGGGCAGAACATTTCCCACATCCTAAGAATTCCAGAACACCAGGGAAGGATGAAGGAAAGCATCTGAGATAGACTTCTCCTCTACCCAACGAGGTAGACTCTAACCAAGCAAAACAATGGAAACCCAAACCCCCAGCCATGTTAATCACCAGGGACTGTTGTTTATAGGTTTCCTACAGCCACAGCCTCACCAACCAAAGGTACTCCATCTGTAATTTTGAGTCTTTTACTGGGAAGGTAATATTTAGTTCCTTGTCTAACTCTCTAGAGACACATTCGGATTTCCTTGGCTCTCCAAGATCACCCTTTGCTTGGGGTTGCTTGTTGCTGAAACAGCTAATCTCCCCCTTGCAACTGTAAACTGAGGCAAACTATGACCCCTGGGGCCAAACCAAACCTGATGCTTAGTTTTGTAAATAAGCTTGTGTTGGAATGTGGCCACATCTGCTCATTTATCTTTGACTTTGGCTGCATTTGTACCATAAGGGCAGAATGAGTAGGGGAGCCAGTGACCATGATGCCCACAAAGTCAAAGAATATTCATTATGTGGCCTCTTACAGAAAAGCTTAGCCAACGTCTGCCTTAAAGCCCACCTATCCAATTTAGTTGTTGCCTTCTTTGTGTTAGTTTTGTTTGGCCACACAAAGTGACTTTCTTTCAAAATTTCTAACTGTTCACTGTTTCATGGAGTGATATAGAAAATACAATAAATCCTATGGGCTAATCACCAAGATGAAAACAATCTTGACATTTCTCATCTTTATTGTACAGTCTCAATTTTAAAAATATGAATATATAGAGAGACAACCTACAGGTCCCTCCTGTAGCTCCTTCTGAATGTCCTCACTGAGATGACCAGCATCCTGCCCTCTGTACACATTGTACCATTCACTGCTTATGTTTTAGCTTATGATTTATGTATGAGTGTTTTTTGAGAGGGTGTCATAATTCTTCAAGTAAATAACATCACCCTCAACTTTCCATTTCAGAATTGCATGCTTGAGATTCTACACCTGTGGGTACTTGCAGACATCTGTTCGCCCCTCTGATGACTATTAAAATGAATCCTATCCATTCATCTTAGTAAGAGACTGCAGGGCACTTCTGCTTGTCCTCTGTAGCCAACAGCATTACACCGGACACTTCTAATATCTGTTTATTTATGTCTGCCGGTTTCAGACTTTTACAGGAGACATGGGGCAAATGCTGGGTCACAGGCTACGCTCAGCTTGAACTGGAATAGCTTCCACAGGTTGCTTTCCAAGTGCTGATGCCAGCATTCTTTCCCTGGGGTAAAATGTAGGTCCCTGTTGCTGCATATACTTGCAAACACTTGGTGTGACCACACATAACTTTTGCCTATCGGAAAAAGAAACATGTGAAAAGACATCTTATTATTAATTTGCATGTCTCTGATTGTAAGGTCACATCGAGTTCAAATGCAGGGGTGCTCTGACTACAAAGGAGTGGTTGCCATTCACTCGAAGCCAGAGAATTTGAAATATTGTGAGAGGCAAACTCAGAAGTCCTAACTACAAATCTCTGAAGTGTCCTGAAAAGACTCGGAAGTGGCTAGCAATTTCAAAGCAGAAATATTAAGGCATCCCACATGATACCAAGAGTTTGAAATCCAATCAGATTAATTTACTTTTCCAAGTGACATTGTCTGGGCCGAACTGACCATCCTTTCATCCCAGGGACAATTCTATTTCAGCTGAAAAAAAATTATATCATACTTTTCAAGAAGATTTTTCAACCAAAGAAAATATGATTTTTGGTTAGGTGTTTTGATTTATGGATAGCAAAGGTATCAGAGTAATCAAAGTTCTTAGTCTGAGGAAAGTACAGGGATACATTCAGGATAGGCAATCCAGTCCCAAGGCAATATGGCAGCAAGCTGTAATCTTCCATAAGGGAATGGATGAGGGAGCTCAGTGGCACTGGGACATATATGGGCAGGATGGGAAGATAGTCGATTTCTGGGCATTGAGCTACCAGTATGGGACCCAGAATGGCCCACTGCTGGCTTCTTCCAGATTTCCTTAGCTAAAACTCTGTTGTCACCCACTAAACCATGTTACTGTGAAGAGGGGAGTGGGCTGTCATCAAGTCACTATCCAAGAAGTCCCCACGAGTTTTGCTTGAAAGGAAGAGTACTGCCTTCCATGAGGGGTTTTGTAGCCAGTGCCACTGTTCTCCCAGCCGTCAGACGGTCCATTACTTCTTTTCAGATAAGAAGTTGAGGCTAATGCCCAAGAGGCTGGCCATAGCGCACTGACTACACTCGACAGTCTTTCCCACCATGCCTGGATAGTACTGTGTTCCCAGATCACTTTTCCCTGGGCACATAGGAGAGATTTTTCCAGTGTACCCATCCATAAAAGTCAGAGAGCCCTGCTCAAGAGACTTTGAGCCAAGCACAGCTTTCCTGCTCACTCTTACTTCCAGCTGCTTGATTTTGCTACATCACAGTTTCTAGGAATTACAGTAACTCTTGGTTACATTTGATAAAGCCAAACCCCATTGCCCCTTCCTCTGGGTTTCATGAACATATGCATCTACTTTCTCTTGGCATTTCTCTGATTTTGTTTTGTTTTGTTTTTCCCATTTCTTTCTATGCTTTCCTCAACAGACTGAAGTTCCTCCGTAAGGACTTATTTTCATAATCTCATTCTTCATCCATGATTTTGACTTCAGTCATTGGCCTCTGCTCATGACTCTTAGATACTATGCACAACTGCCCATCAAACATTTCCCAAGTTTCCTCCAGTCCTAGGTTCCATATGTCCTGTGGATCTTCCACTATTTCCCATGTGTCTTCTGCTCTCCTGATGGTTCAGATCTCAGGAACCAACTCAGCATTTTCCTTTAAACCAGAAAGCTGAGACTGCCACTTACTACTTCAGAATTTACAGCCCTTTTCACCCTCACTAGAAGAACCACATTCAGGCATTGGATTCTAAGTTCACCATGGACCTAACACATACCATGTTGTGGAAAGTTGGTCCAAGCCAATGAATTTGCCCCACCTCCTTTCAATTAATTGGTTTTGACATGGGTAGTGGTGTACTTCTGGAATTTTTTTTCCTGATGTAAATAGACCTGCCAGGAGAAATTACTAGTGCTGATTTTTTTTGTAATGCAAGGATGTGATGTCAACTTGATCCAACATAGACTCAGTTGAAAAGAAGATCCTAATTGACTAATATTTATCAGGTTGGCCTGGGGGCATGTCTGTGAGGCATTGTCTTGATGGTTAATTGGTAGAAGAGGGTACCGTTCCCTGTGTATGGACATGGTCTGGGACTAAATGTCAAACCCTTTCTTCCCCTTTGTTACTTTGGTACAGTTACTTGTCACAGCAGCAGAATGCAAGCAGAACAACGTCCCAGGCTGTGGAATCCCTGTCGAGGGTATGCGTGTAAGACAGTATCAGACTTTTACATTGCAGAACCCAACAGTAGTATTTCTGGTTGTATTGGTAGGCTCATGAATCCAGCCAGGTTTGGTTACTACCTGCTGGCTTCTGTGCTTGATAATTCCAAGATCAAACTTCAACTTCTAAACCACATCGGCTTGCTCGAGATGTGAACCCGTCTTCTCACACATGAAATCCATGGGCAACACTCTCCCATGTTTCACCTCTATCTTTTTGATCCAGGTTCTTGTCCCCTGACCTTGGACATAGTCTCCTCACTGGTCTCCCTGCTTCCCATTCTCAGACTGAGTTCCCAGACAACTATCAGAACAAAAATTCTAACACTTTGAAAGTTTCCCATCATAAATTCAACTTCTTCAGCAGCTGGCAAAGGCCTTCAGAGGTGTTTGTCCCTTTTGTTTGCATCCCATGGAGTCTCTTCCCCATCTGCTTTATATGTAAAACTCACAAAACTGCATGTTCAACCCTATGCAGGAGAGCTTTCAACTTCTAAACATCTCTAAAGCTATTTCTCTTTACTATTTTTATGCCTGATGTATTTCCTGGAATCACTGTTAATCACTGGCTGTTATTTGAATATTATTTCCATTGTGAAATCATTCATGTCTCTTAAATCATCTTTGTTTCCAGTATTCTTCATTTACTTTTTTATAATTGCTTAGTTACAGCCAACAGACACAGCATAGTCACTATATGAACATTTTCTCCCCTATTTGAAAGAAAATAATGGGAAAACAAGAGTATTTAATCTTTGTTTCCACAGTCATTTATGATGGCTACAGAGAATGGTTTGAAACATTTATGTCTGATGAAAGACTGACTGAGTGAATGGCCTTTATCTCTATGTTATCAATGTAGTTTGCTTATTGGTTTTGGAGACAGGGTCTCATGTACCTCACTCAGACTGGCCTCAGCTACTGCTGTGCTATTCAGTTTAGCCCAACACTTCCGATCATCTTGCCTTCCAAGTATAAGGATTTCAGGCATGTGGACCACACCCAGGGAGCTGTGGCTTTTTAACATTATATAAAAACCATAAGCAGGAAATGGAGGTTGGGTTGAGTTTTCGGTAGAAATAATACTTGTTATACAGTCTTCTGCAGGTACCTCAGAACATATCTGGCCAGCAAACCTCGACCAAACACTTGAAAATCCTTCAAGCAGTTGCCCGGGTTTCAGTTCTCATTGTTTCGCAGATTCCTCTTTCCTTCCATTTTAGACTGCCGCCCTTTCCTCCTTGTTCCTTAGACCTCTGACCTCACGTTCTCGGCAATCTCTCCTTTAGGGCTTACAGCAGCTCTGCTTGCCACCCCATCTTTGAATGGGCGTATGGTCAGTCCCTCCAAGTGCTCAGGATGGTGTCTCTTCACAGCAAGGCAAAGAGCAATCCATTCTGCAAATCCTCAAGCTCCACTTGTTGTTTTTTTTTTTTCCTTATAGACTGGATAAGCAAACATGCCTAGTTTGAAACCAGCAGGTTTTGCTTCCCGCCCACTTGAGTGTTCCCTTCTGTCTGCTGACACCTGAAAGGGATGGCTCCCATCCTGCCCCACTCTTATGGCTTGGTCTCCTTTTACTTTCAAGAAATAAGCAGCATTCATTCACAAAGCACTCACAACAAAATCATCTCCTCACATGAGGTGCCTCTGGTCACTGAAATGTATAATTCTAGGTTTAATAACTAAGTTCATAGCATATTTAAATTAGTTGATCAACTACTGTTGTTCACTAAAATGATTAATCTACAGGAACATTTAATATTTGAAGCTTTATGGCCACTGAACAAAAGGCAAAACTTACATGTTTACTTTCTTTCACTGAAAAGAATGACAGAATTCAAAGTGAAAGACTTACAAGTATAAAACCTACCAGGAAAGCTAGAGTGAAATATGAATTTAATGAGAAAAAGATTATATAACAGTTTCCTTAAAGGAATATTTTACATGTACTGTCAAAAACATGTAATAATACACATGAAATACCCACAGTATTTAGAGACCTCTAGAGATGTTAAGAAGAAGGATTTTAGTCACAACATTCAATTTGAGATATTCTTTAAATGACACTGCAAATTTTAGATGTCATCTAAAAAGCCACAGGTTTTTATTTAGAAGTAATGATGTTGGAGCCATTCAATAAACCACGCAGACATCTATTAGTACATTGCATAAGTATGAATAGTACTATAATAGTGTTGTGCAAGAACAATAAGTCACCCTTCATTTCTTTGGTTCATAAAGATTTTTATATCCACGTATAAATGTTAGGAACGAGCTCAAGCTCCGTTCTTCTCTGATTCATTCACTCACGTCTCTCAAATTCTGCAACCTCTCTTTCCTGACATTTTTTTTTTCAAAATACTTAGTTGGCTAATGGGTATGAAGAGAACTGGAAAACCCTGTATTAAGTAATCTAATTGAAACAAGAAGTCTGGTTTGGTTGGTGTTACTTCTTGGGCACTCTGTCTCCTTCCAGTTAGCTGCTATTGACAACTGATGCTGAATTCTGACAAATTGGAGGGCAAATCCAAGGCTCTGGACCAAAGAAAACAAACATAATCAGAGACAACCAGAAGATTTGAAACATGCCAGTGGAGATGGAGCTATGGAAAAACTGAAGAAAAAAGTGTTGAAAACACATTAAAATGAATACCAAGAGTAAAATCATTCTCTGCTTCCATGTCCTAAATAGGTGGCACCTTTGCTAGAGCTGCACGCATTAGCTGACCCACTTGTTCATCCTCCATGCTCTGGGAACTGCCACAAGCGTTGACACATGAAGGGAATTAATAGCATCCTAGATCAAGAAAAGTGGCTATGATGATCTTGGAAACAGGAGATGATGTGATTGGGCTTTTGAAGGAGCCACGAAATCAGAACTGCTGGTCTGAATCAAGAGCCCATCAGGAGAGAAAGGAAGGGAAAATTTTAGAAAGTTGTGTTTTAATAGACCCAAGAATAAGGAAAGAAAGAAAATCTAGGTGGTTTGCACCAATCAATTGGATGTCGTGGGGTGGAGCTGAATATTTACCATAAGAGATCAGAAAAGAGTTGTTCCATGAGGAAAGGAAGTCCCTTTCCTCATGCATGAAGAAAGTTCCAGGTTGAGATGGGCTGCAGGAAGTGGAGCTGTAGTTCTGTTTGGCTGTGTAGGGGTGGGGAGGATGATTTGCCTGTAAGCAGAAGAGATCTAGGGTGAGGATGTGGGTGGAACCCTGCGACAAACAGCTGTTGTGGGGTATTTGTACACTGTGTGGAGTTGTACAGTTGTGATTGGTGTGATTAAAAAGCTGATGGCCAATAGCTGGGTAGGAGATACAGGTAGGATTTCCGGAGAGAGAAAGGATGAGGAGCAGGAATCTGTACATAGGAGAGACGCCAGGAGACACAGAAAGGAAACAGGATGGAAGAGAAATAACGCCATGTGAAAGAGCATAGATTGACATAAATGGGTTTGAATCATAGTTAGGAGCGAGCCCAAGCTCTAGGCTGAGCTTTTGTAATTAATAAGTCTCTGTGTCATTATTTGTGAGCTGGTGGCCTAAAGAAAAAGCTGACTACAAACAGCCCATCCACTGCTGTGTAGAAAGGAAACCCAACAGGGCCACCTTGCAAAAGCAGGAAGAACAAAGGCTGTCAAAAGTTACATGGGGACTGTTTCGGGAGAAAAATTAGGTGAGGCAACATCTGAAAAGTTTTCTGTCACTGGTGAGCCCAGGAAGCTCCAATGGATAATTCCAATCCCAGGGTCACACAGACGGCCCTGGTTAAACCCAGTGAGTCTCAAAACAAATCAGAGACACGAATGTCCAAGAGAGGTGTCTAGGCAGATATGGAGTATAATGGGGTGGGAGGGAGATTACAGATGAGGTGAGAGCAATTTAGAATGCATTATATGTTAATTCACATGTCATGCTCCTCACCCTTTTAAAGCACATCACCTCCAGCCCTGGGCAATCAGTTGTCCACTTTCTGTCTCTCTGTACTTCATAATTCTGGACACACACAACTATTAGTTTTCAGCCCTGGAGAGATGTCACAGTGAGCCAAGTGCTTGCTGCACAACCAAGAGGACAGAAGTCCAGCTGCTAGCACCTGTGTACGAAGCTGGGCATAACAGCACATGCCTTTATAAAAATCCCTGTGCGGGGAAGGCAGAGGCAAGCATATCCCTGGGGGCTTTCTGGCCAGTCAATCAAACCAAACAGGTGAGCTCCATTAAGACGCTCCTGTCTCAAACAACGAAGTGGAGGGCTCCTGAGCCATGACATCCAATGCTGATTTCTGCCTTCCATGTGCACACACGCCCACACTTACACACTAGTCCATTCACACACAAGAACATGAACACATTCCCTCACACAAACACACATTCTTATTCTTCTTCTTCTTCTTATTCTTTTTCTCCTCATTTTGTAGACTCTTGAACCATAATGAAAAAAATTCAGCCCGAGTCACCTTGAAGCAATAGACAAAAGGAAACAAAAATCTAGTTGGTTCGTGATCTTGACTGAAGTTCGATCTATGTTTCCTGAGAGTTCCTTTGTCTCCCGGTGATCAACCTTTTCCCCAGCATATCTGGCTTCCTGGTTCTCTCTGGAAGAAAACTCCATGAGAGTATAGACCACGTCTACCTTATCCCTGTAATTCAGCGTATGTCTCACCACATAAAAGATGGGCAGTGACTACGAATTGAACAAATGAAGAGAGATCAATATTTTTTGAGAAAGTACAGATGTTGCGTTTGCTAGGATTCAAACATCCAGACTGTAAGTGATATTTGAGAAGGAAAAAGATCTGGGAGGTTAAAGGCATCATTCCTTTGCTTTTTATTTGGGAAATAAAGCAAATTTAAGAGTAGCATTCATGCAGTGAGTATTTACTGGATGCATATGTGCTCATGATGTCTGCTGTCCATTCTGCACTTCATAACTCTCTGTTTAGATTTTTGCTCAGATCAGACTAATTATAAATAATGTAAACAAAATGGACTTCCACTGAACTTTTGAAGTATTTGCAGAGAATGTTTCTTGTTAACATCAAACGGAACCACTTCTACCTTAAGCCAAGCTTATCAAATATTTTCTAACATATTGTTTCCAAACAAATAGTGGCACGTCTTTCTCAAGAGAAAAATCTCATAATATTTGTTATTGGTATGCAATACAAATTCAATAAAGACTTTTGTGTTCCATAAATGCTGCTATGAACCAGACGCACCTGAGAACTTACTAGACATGCCGATCCAGAGCGCACACACCGGGCAGAATGATGAGCTCATCATGTGAATTAGAACCTGAGAACTAGCATTTTTAATGTGCTCCCGTCTTCTAAATCATAGTCAAGAGTATTTACCTAAACTGTAATTATCTGGGCTCTGGTCCACTGGCAAGGGTAAACTTCATTAATTATGTCTTCATTAATAAGGATCAGAAACAAAAAAGCTGGCATGCAAAGCATGCAGGGATACCATTAGTGGAAGCCAAGATCTAACAGATCTTCAAGCCATTTGCCTGAGTTTAAAGCAAAGAACTTCTTTAGTGTTTGTTGGTGAGGATATGGGAAAGAGACCAGCGCTTTCATATAGTATTCACTTTCTTATGAAGCCTGAGTGTCACGCTGTCCAGAGGATTCCCAGCAAAGCTAGTTAGAACCCAATGTACCTCATTCACCCACGTGCAAAGCCTTTTGTAGGAACCAGACATTTAATGCTGCATTGTCTCCCACCATCTCTCCTTTTCTCTCCTTTTTCATGATGTTCAGGTCATTTTCAGACAAGATGCGTTATGTGGAAAGCTTAAGGAGCCAGAGAATGAGAAAGATGACTCAGTGGCCATAGTGCTTGTCACACACACATGAAGACTGAAGTTTGGATCTCTAGCATCCACAGAAAATGTCAATACATAAAATGGCCTGCCTATAATACCAGCACTTGGGAGGTAGAGATGGGAACCTTAAGATAAGTCGGCTTGCTGGAATAGTCTAATTCACACGATATAGGAAGAAGACTATATCTGCCTCTGTAAATAAAGTAGAATGATCCAAGAAGAGACCTAAGATCAACCTTTGGGCTCCACACAATCAAATTCATGCATATGCACATCTGAATATTCATGCATCCACACCTATGTTAATATGCATTCAGCAACGCATCACACAGAGAAAGCGCAAGGGGAAGAGCAAAAGAAAATTGAAACACAGATTATTATGGTAGAAGGGAGCATAAAGAAAAATTTACACACTTCAAATGATAGAGTTGTATTTCATGGTGATGGTAGTGCCAGAGATAGTAGTAATGGTATATCAAGGGATCATGAGTTTTTTGGTTAGGGCTGCTGAACTTGAACCTGAGACTCCTCCTTCCACCTCATACATGCTGAATACAAAGCCCTAACACCATGATCTCTGAAGTCACAGTTAAGGTATGCGCTGAGCTACTACTCCAGAGCAAAGTGAGTAGATAGGCCAGAGGGAAGTAGTCCCACCTGATATGTACTCAAACAAAACAACAGAAAAAATGAAGGAAGGGAGAAGAAGGAGGAGGAGGAGG